>JARFJB010001371.1:1317500-1320000 GCA_036346205.1 Vesta saturnalis
ATAAAAAAAAAAAAAAAAATAAAATTAAAAATTATTAAAACAAAATTAAATTAAAAATAATTTATATAAAAAAAAATTATATTATTAATATATAATAATATATATATAAATATATAAAAAAAAACATATATATTAATAAATTTTAAAAAATATTAAACAAACACAAACAAAAATAACAAAATACACACACACAAAAAACACACACACACACACACAACACAAACACACACAAAAACACAAAAACAAAACAAAACATAAACAAAAAAAAACACACACATTAATAAATATACACACACACAAATTAAAAAAAAAAACATAAAATATTAAATATTAATAATATAATATTAATTATAATAATAAAATAATAAAAATTAACAAAAAAATAAATATAAACAAAAAAACCACAAAAAAAAAAAAATTAAAAAAAAAAACAAAACAACACAAAATAAAAAATTAATATTATTATATAATAAAATATATATAAAAACAACACAAAAACACAACATATTATTAAAATTATAAAATTAAAATTATTATAAAATTATTATAAAATTAATATTTTAAATTTTCATTTTATCTATTAAAAAACAAATATAATTTTAAATTTAATAATAAATTTAACAAATATAAATAAATAAATATATATAATATATATATATTAAAATATAATATATATAAATATATATATATATATATATATAAAATAATATACACAACACACACAAAACACAAACACACACACAAAACACCAAATAACACAAAAAAAAAACACAAAAAAACAAACAAAATAAATTAAAATATAAAATATATATAATAAATAAATATATAATAAAAATATAAATATATAATATAAAAAAAAACACATAAAATTAACAATAAAACAAAATATAAAAAATAAAAAAAAAAAATAAAAAAAAAATAATTATAATATAATATAAATATATAATATATATAAATATATAAATAAATAAAATATATAAAACAACAACAACACAAAACACAACAAACATAAAAAAAAAAAAAAAAAACACAAAAAAAAAAAAAAAAACAAAAAACAAACACACAAAAAACAACAACATAAACAAAAAAAAAAAAAAAAAAAAAAAAAATATATTATATATATATATATATAAATATATTATATAAAACAAATTATATAACATATATATATAAAATATAAATATATAAATAATTAATATATAATATAATATATAAAAATATAAATAAAACACACACACACACACAAACACAAAAATAAATAAATAAAAAATAATAATAAAATAAAAATAATATATAATAATAAATAATTAAAATAACAAAATATATAAATAAATACAAAATATAAATATAAAATAAATAATAATTAAAATAAATAACATAAAAATAAACAAAAAAACAAAAACACAAAAAAAAAACAAAAAAAAATATATATAACAACAAACATACAACAAACACAAAACAAACAAAACAAAAAAACACAATACACAAAAATTACAAAAAATATAAAAAAACAAAAAAAAAAACACATAAAAAACACACACAAACACACATACATAAACAAATAATAAACAATAAATAAACACAAAAAAAAAACAATAAAACATACACACAAATAAATATATAATAATATATATATAATATAAAAAAAAATAATAAATACAACAATAAATATACACACACAAAATAAACACAAAAATTAAAAACAAACACAAAAAAAATATTAAAAAAAATTTAAAATAAATAAATAATTAAAATAAATATAATATATAAAAAAATAAAAAAACACAAAACACACACAACACACACATTAAACACAAAACAAATACAAAATAAAATTAAAACACAAAAAAAACAACATTAAACAAATAAAAAAATAAAATAAAATTATTACATAAAACAAAAAAAAAAATACAAAAATATTATATACAAATATTACACACACACATAAAATATTATATATTTAAACAAACCACCACCCAACACATACATACACATTCACACAATACAAACATAAATAAATACACAAAAACACATAACACCACAAAAACACCCAAAAACACAAACACAATTAAAAAATAAAAAAATAAAAAAAATAAAAAAAAAAAAAAAAAAAAAAAAAAAAATAAATTTAAAAAAAAAAAAAAAAAAAATTAAATATATATAATATAAATATATTATTATATAATAAAAACAAAAAAAAAAAAAAAAAAAAAACACAAAAAAACATAAAATAATAAAAAATAAAATAAAAAAACACACACAAAATTAAAACAAAAAAAAAACACACAAAAACATAAAAAAAAAAAAAAAAAAATAACAAATAAATATAACATAAAAACAACACACAAAAAAAAAAAAAATTAAAAAAAAAAAAAAAAAAAAAAAAAAAAAATTAATAAAATAAATAAAAAAACAAAAAATAAAATTAAATTATTACACCACACAAAACAAACACAAACAAAAAAAAAAAACACATAAATAAACAACAATTAAAATAAAA
>JARFJB010001371.1:1325000-1505000 GCA_036346205.1 Vesta saturnalis
CGTGGGAAAGTTTTAGAAATGTACGTAACTACTTACAATACTTTACATATACGCGAAAATGTTCCCATTCTGAGGATGTGTAATTTACGATTCTATTTTTTACTATTGTTGCTCGTTAATACGCAACTTGTACTTGCAGCCTTGATTATTACTCCACCTATCGTAAAAGGGAGCACAACATGAAAATTTGAACGCGTAATTTGTGTTGTATATTATGGGAGTCAACAAAAGGAAAACGTAAATGTCTAGTCATTTGCCTTAACAAACGTTGATAGAAGCCTACGCTTTAATATCATACATTTTAATTTATAATGTTGAAAATGTTTTATGAATATGAGCAAATGCTCATGGGTTGTTGAGCTATTTCCTTTTTTTCTGAGTCTTGGAGCGTTGTAATTTCAATTTATATAACAATGTTTGGAAAGACGTACATTCGAGGGGGTAAAATCTGATTTCAAGTTAGGGTGGCGTGAATGGTGAATTGAGGATCCTTGTGAAGGCGAATTTTGCAAATAACCTCAAAAATTCTCATTGCGATACACGGTGCAACGGTTTAATTGAACCAGCAGATTTTTTTTTTCATTAGCGCTCATTAAACACATAATATAATACTATTAGTCATCAAAGTCAGTATACATTCTGTCCTGTTCTTAAGGATACTGTATTTATTGTAACATCAAAAAAGTTGTCTCTTAGCCACATTCTGCCACGTTATTGTTGAAACAATTGTATCCAAGACAAATTCCAATGATCTAATTTAATTTGATGAAGGTATCCTCCGTTATCTGCTGGAAGAGTAGCAGTTGTTCTTCTTAAGTTTGCACATTGGAGACTTTTGGAAAAGTAGGTATTTTTCTGGGAAAATAAATTAAGCTGTATGTCCAAGACGCTGCTTATTATTGTCTTTCTACTGTAATGGGCTCAGACGATATCAGAACATCCCGAAGGGACAACTAACTTGTCGTGAGGTCGTGGATTTTATTAAAATTTTCTAGTTACGATAAAAGGATAAGCCTGGTCAGATAATGTTTTGGATGCCACCCTGTCTTAATCTGAGCAAAAGGTACAGAAACCAAAGGAGGGTTTAAAACAAGGAGAGATACTTGCAATTGCCTTTTCGTTCCCCGCCAACGGATTCCTGGTTCGATTCTGAAATGTAATACTCTGAACTACTACAACGTAGCTCTGACTTTTTGGCACTTTTAAACTTTTAAATTTTTCCTATATTCTACCTTGGATATTGTTACTGTATTAAAATAAAAAATCTCCTCACTATTGAAATCAACTTTTGCTTACCCTCTGTTTCAAATAAAACTGCCCCTTGCCTACCTTAACTAACATAAACTCAAACTAAAATATGTTAGTCACGCCTAGGTTGCTAAGTGTGAACTACGCACGTAAATAATAAGAAAAAAGAAAATGTTAACACCCTCTAGCATCGGTAAACTGTTCTTTTACAAAAAAAAAAATCGAAAATTAGAAGAAACTCAATAATTCATTATAGCAAACGTCTATTAAATTAAATTATCAGTTCTTGTTATGAGCGAATAAGTTCAAAGGTAAATATGCAATTATTATATAATTATTATATATATATATATATATATATATATATATATATATATATATATATATATATATATATATATATATATATCATACACGCTGTCCAGAAAATAGTGGAAAAACCACAACTGATAATCTTCCTTGGACTGTTTTGAGTAAAACATCCTAATATAAAAATACTCTGAACCACTTCGTGGAGCCACACAAGGTAATAAAAGTTGGGAAATTTTGGGTCACAAATATGCATATTTTATTTCAATTCTATTGCTTTTGGCAATTACGTTTAACATTTTAAGACTTTTGCAAACTCCTGTTTCATTTAATTCTGTTTGCACTTCAGTAATTAACTTTTTAAACATTTATAAATGTGCATTTTTTGTAAATCGGTACATTTGTCAACACTACAAATTTCAACAGTTTTGACAATTACGATATGTCACGCGAATTGTCAGATTTTCAGTGTCATCAGTAACGTACTTGTTTTTTCAATGTTATTATCGTTTGGTGTGTTCTTCTTTTTCATTTCTTTGTTAGACAAGCGTTTCGTTAACGTTAGCAATGGAATTCAGTACAACTGAGTATGCTGATGCTGACATGCTTCGGTGCTTTGCAAATAATAAAATGCATTACTGTATTTTAATAATTAGTATCGTCAATTTGACATACCGATTTGTTTGTGATTTACTTGCTTACACATGATACCTGTGTAATTCTGTGTTCCCAGATGTGCACATTCTTTGTATTGCTCCTGATGGACTCTGAAGCCATGTACAGCATTTTTCTATTAAGATTTTTTACTCAAAATAGTCCAAGGAAGACCTCGACGTGTAGTTTTTCCACTATTTTCTGACACCGTGTATATATATATATATATATATATATATATATATATATATATATATATATATATATATAGGGGCACCTGTAACGCCTCGGTCGTTTTTGGGAAAACGATCAACTTTTTTAAAAAACTAAATAACAGTTAAGTATTGATATTGAAACCTTAAAATTCACATTAATTACATAAATAGTACTGAAATACACGTTGCAAAATGTATAATCGTGCTTTACATGTTCATCGACAACAATACAGGGTGTCCGGTGAGGAACTGTACAAACTGAAATGGTATGTTCCTTGGGTCAATTTAAGTAAAAAAAGTCCCATAGACATAGGTCTGATTCGCAATAGTTATCCAGATACAAGCGTTTAAAGTTTATAAATGATCACATATTTTTTCCAAGGCCAAGCATGCGGACCTCCACGCCCAATCCACCTATTAGGGTAAGCAACATTTAGATATTCTGTCACCTGTCGACTAAAATGGGGAGGAGCCCCATCTTGTTGAAGAAACATTTGTTGTCTTGTTAGTAAAGGTACTTCTTCCAAAAGCGGTAGCAATTCATTCCGCAAAAAGTTAGCATATGCTTCTCCTGTAAGACGTTCCTCAAACAAAAAAGGTCCAATAAGTTGATCGTCAATCATACCACACCATACATTAACAGAAAATCTGCGCTGAAAGTTAGCTTCTGTTGTACCATGTGGATTTTCATCTGACCACAAATGAGAATTGCGTGTATTGTTCACTCCATCTCTAGTAAATTGCGCCTCGTCACTAAATAAAATGAATGAAACTAGTTGTGGATTTTCTTGTAGCCACTGGCAGAAATTCAACCGCAAAGCAAAACCTCTAGGTTCAAGGTGCTGAACGTTTTGTGTATGATAGGGATACAAAAGCCCATCATGTAATGTTTGCCATATTGACATACGGGGACTCCTGTTCGAGAAGAAATTCTTCTAACACTCAACCCTGACCTGATCAACCATCTGTAGAATGTTTTCTTGCTCATTTACATTTAACTCCACAGGACGATCAGATCTTATTGAAACTGATGGAAATGAACCATGAGTTCGAACGTGTTGAAACACAGAAGAAAAGGTTTGGTGATTTGGAATCCTCCTGTTGGGAAATCTTCGTTCATATTCCCTAACGGCAGCTCTCGCATTTCCATCACAAAATCCATAAATGTAAATGATGTCAGCATACTCTTCGTTAGAAAATTGAAAAGGCATTTTAAATTTAAATTATACTTAATTTACTACAATCCACTTTGTCATTATTAGAACACAAACGAATAAATGACAGATTCTTTCGGTTTTGTTTTTCCAGTTGACTAATTATAATTACTTTTGAAAAAATATGTGATCATTTATAAACTTTAAACGCTTGTATCTGGGTAACTATTGCGAATCAGACCTATGTTTATGGGACTTTTTTTACTTAAATTGACCCAAGGATAATACCATTTCAGTTTGTACAGTTCCTCACCGGACACCCTGTATAAATAATGTAAAAATAGCCTGCCACACCTTACCTTGTGATTAAATTAGTTCAATAACGTATAACACTTCTATCGTTTAAATATTGCACAGTGTACATATTCATTATTAATAACGTTATCACCTACCAGGATCAATCGTGGTATCTTTAAAAAGAAATTTTTGTATACAGTTTTACTAAGTGGTCAATGTAGGTACAACTTGGCGAGCTTCTCCACCAGTGACTTGACGAAATTTTACAACGACTCCACTGTATTCACTCGTTTCAGACAAGACATAAGTGCGGACTTGATTACAACAGTACTTGACATACAACCATTCTTAATCTCAATATACAATAAGGACTAAGATGTTACAACCAGACATAACAATCTTCTAAAAGTGTAAATGGAAACTGTTAAGCAAGTATCTAGATTGAAACTAAATTCCTAAAGAAATGAATAGTTAGCATCTTGTAAACTCCGTCACTCTTACAACATTTTTTTCGTTTAACATGAAAATACGTTAATATAATAACCAAGAAAATAAACATCAATTCAATAAAAGGGTTGTATGTCCGAAAAGGTGATCCAAAGCTATTTAACACGTATATGCTCATATTTCATCCAAGCGTAAGACAATAAATCCCCGCAAAAGATTTATTTAAACGTGAAAATCCCATCACAACACCCACGATAGGAAAATATGTAGCCACTTGCTTTATATCTCATATATTGGAAAATAAAACGTTTTCAAAAGTTTTGAAGAAACAAATAAGCGAAAGAAGCGAAGGAATCAGTGAGAATAGCTAAAGAGGAAGTAATGACTGTGGAAGTAGAGAAAATGCATAATGATTTTGAGGGAAACAAAAAACTCTTCTGTAAATGGGTTAATAATACAAAAGATGGCCCAAAACAGAACGGTGAAGGAATGATGAATAGGGGTCGATTGTGAAGTGAGGAAATGCTGGCAAGAATATTTCGGGAATCTGTACAATAGTGACTGAAAAGTTTAATAAGGAAAATGGTGAAGGAATAGTGAATGAAGCTGAGAAGGATATTGGGTTTAGTGAGATGGAGAAAACGGTACAACGGTTGAAAAGGGTAAAGGAGCAGGCGTGGATAAAATCACTGGTGAAATGCTAAAACATGAAGATGCGAAGTTTACACAAAGATAATGTGAATTATTCAACGTATGCCTTAAGTATGGAAAATTGCCGAGTGATTGAGAGAGTGCGATCATTACACCACTGCATAAGGGTGAGGCGAACAAGTGTGATTGCAAAAACTACAAAGGAATCAGATTGCTTAGTGTACCTGGGAAAGTATTTAGAAGACTACTGATTGGTAGAGTACGCAAAACTACCCTTCATGCCAGGAAGAGGATGTGTTGACCAGATAGTGGCTCTCCAGCAAGTGATCAAAAAGTGTTTAAGTGTAAAAAAGACGCTACACTGTGCGTTTGTAGATCTTGAGAAAGCACATGACCCAGTGAATGGGAGAAGCTGTGGGATATATTAAATTAATATGGCGTAAGTAAAGATTTGACAAAAGAGATAAGGGTACTGTATAACAGTAGCCGGACATGTGCTAGGGTGAGAGGAGATGTGAGTAAATATTTTAATATTGAGGAAGAAGTTCGACAAGACTGCGTGATGTTACCGTGATGGTTCAATGTGTACATGGATGAATGTGTTAGGCAAGTATGTACCGATCCAAATGGTATAATGGTTGGTGACGTCAATGTACTAGTTCTGGTGTATGAAGATCACGCAATCTTATTAAGTGAGAACGTGGATGAGCTACTACAAGTAAAAATTATTCTGAGGAAGTACGATATACTCTGTGAGAACACTGACAAATGTAAACGTGAAAAAAACCAAGATTGTGGTATTCAATCGGGAAGGTGAAAAGGAGTGTAGAGTATTTACCCTGCATGATGAAATTGTGGAATAAGTAGTTGAGTTGGAATGTCTGGGTAGAATACTCACTGCAAACGGTACAATAGATAGCGAGATTGAACGACGGGTCAATGCTAGAAGGAAAGTGATTGGAAGCATATAGACCGTAATGAAAATCGAAAGCATGAGCGTAGATGTGAAACAAGCAGTCTATAGTACCGTGTTTATCCTGCCATTGCTATATGGAATTGAGACATGAGTATATCAAAATAAGCACGATAGTAAAGTAAATACAGTGGGCATGAGATTTATGAGAAGCGCGTGCGGTAAAACGAGAAGGGATAAGATAAATAATGAGTGTATATAAATATAAAAGTGCACACTACGTTGGTTTGGTCTCATCGAAAAAATGAACAACAAAAAATACCTTACCAGTACAGATGATTACCGATTAATGACCAAAAATTACGAGGAAGACAAATTAGGTATCACAATAATGCGAAACGTCCCCGTTTCCCACACGGAAGGCAAAATTAAAAACCAATTAACACCCTTAAAGTAACCAGTAAAAAAAGTTGCAAGATTCTACAATAAGGACAGATACTCGATCCCACTGTGTGCGGTGGACACCCAGCAAGACAAGGAAATTTTTAATCTAACAAAGCTAAACTACAGTATTGTAGAAGCGTAGATACGAAGAAAACCTAAATAAATCCACCAGTGCAAGTATGTCAGCTACATGGGCACTCCCGTAACTACCGTCACTCGCAAGCACTTTATGTAAAAGGTACAGGCATTCCAGTGAATGCCTGAATCCGCCTGGAGAAGATCCTCAATGCGTAAATTGCTTAGAAAAGTACCCGGCTAATTACAAAGGTTGCAGTTATTATGTTAAAGTAACCCAGAACCAAATAAAAAGCTCTAGTTTTAGAACACAAAATAGATTCTACTCCAAAGCAGTAAAATATAGACAAGAACATATGGCATATGAGTCCATCTCCAGGACCATCGGTACCCAAACCCAATACCACTACATCTGCCGAACATCAACTATCAGCTGACTTTATTTCCACAATATTGAGAGAACTAATTGAACTGTTAATCCCCCACTTAGATAAATTAATGTAATTTATAACAACATTACTTCCAAATCTGCTAGATAATGGATCAAAATAATACCCCATTAATAAATAATTTAACAATGGCAAATTAGAATGCTAACGGTCTTGAATCCCAACGTTCTTTCAATATTTATAGAATTTACGTCACCACATAACGTCGATATTTCGTGTATTAAAGAGACTCATTTTGTCACCACCGAAAAGTTTAGAATTCCTAGATACCACATCTACCGGAAGGACAAGGAAGCAACTATTGCATCGGGTGGAGTTGCGATCATAATTAAAGTAAACTCAGGCACCACCTCCTCCACCTGAGTGATTTTCAAAATACAGAAGCTATCGTTATAAAAATACTTCTGGATAATAATAGCCCATTAATTATCATGTCGGCATAAAAACCACCAAATAAACGAATTCTTGATGAATAAATCGACTTTTCAATAGTAATGAATCCACGCTAGTCTTGAGAGACCTAAATCCAAAAAACACCATATAGGATTGTAGACCCGGTAATCCTGATGGAATCAGGTTATATAGCATTATGACCGACCACGGCATTTTATAACAGTCCCTGATGATTTGATTTACTAACCGTACCGAACAGATCATCAACCTGATATCTTAGGTGTCATACTGTATGAAAACGTTACTAACCAAATGTACCAAACAGCAACACCTGAACTAGACTCGGATCATCTTCCTGTCATTATCAGTTTTCACAACATACCAAAAACGATACCCCCTGTACCTAAAATATCTTATGCTAAGACTGATTGGGACACTTTCCAAGCAACCGTTAATCAAAAAGTAAGACAGATGAAGCCTCTTGATATATCCTCGGATATAGACGATGCAGTTTTACAGTACACATCCGCAATACCGGAAAGCGTACAGGAATCACGCCATGGAAACACAGGAAAGTTTCTAACCATATTAGAACACCAAACTATATAGTCGGCCTAATCAAACAGAAAAACAGGTACAGAAGAGAGTGGCAGAGATCTCTGTTACCATACTTCAAAAACTGTATAGTCAGTTATGTCATTTAGTAAAGCGGGAACTTGATCGCCTAAGAATTCAAAAATACAAATCTTACCTTGAAGATGCACAACACCGTGATCCATCTATGTGGTTGGCCACCAAACGTCTTCTAAGTCAGCCGAATGTAGTCTATCCGATGGTAGCAAATAACATCACACATTCGTCAGAAGGTGATAAAGCAAACCTATTAGCATGATATCTCGAACAGGTATTTACACCAAGCATTGGAGAATGTGATGAACACCTTGCAAGAAGATAAACACAATTATCAATTTTCAATTACAAGATAGCACAGCAATTTCTCCTGTAACTAGCCAAGAAATTAAATCCTACATAGTACTATTACCTAAACGTAAGATTTCCGGGCTATAACTAATGAAATATTAAAGTGTCTTGCCTGTAATCCCCCTCCCATCAATTGGACTTCCGAACGTCGCATTCAACTTCTCACCATCGGCTTGGAATAAGTGAGACAATTGAAAGACGGTTTGAAAAGAACTAATATACGGCTATTGGGGTCATGGATGTTTAACAAGGTCTGGCATGATGGGCTCCTATATGAAATGATACTCCTCGATATTCCAAATTACTTAATTAAGATCATTTCCTCTTTTCTGACTAACAGAATGTTTAGAGTAAGGATTAGCTCAACTCTCTCTTGTACCAAACTCATAAAGGTAGGAGTACCTCAGGATAGCATTTTAGTACCGACTTATATAATCTGTAAGTACACGATATTCCTACCGTCGTTAACTCAACACTAGCTACGTATGCCGACGACACGTCAATATTGACTCAGAGCTCCAAGTGTAGAAGCAGCAATCGAACTTCTCCAAAACTCTATAAATATTACATGCTCCAGAAGTGAGAAATCAGAATAAATCCGGACAAACGCCAAACGAAAATCACAAAAATAAAAATGAATAATAACGAAATAGGCTGGAACCCTAAAGACGCAGCAGTAAAATATTTAGGTGTATACCTGGATACTAAGCTGAACTGAGGGTACCATATCAATAAAAAACTGAGAGAATACCACAACAGGTTGGAAGTATTATATCCACTTATAAACCGCAAGTTTCATTTTACGTCTGAATGCATTGTACTTATTTACAAAGTTAGTTGTTTTGCACCACATAACAAATCCAAGTATTGCACATTATATTGCACAGCCCGCTATAATAAGTTAAAAAAAAATTAATATACTTATCTTTCGGCTATTAAATCGTGTACTTTTTATTTATTTTTTATATAACTGAAAACGAAAATACAAGATTCTTATTCGTATAACAGTTTGGTAAACGTATAAAGCCAACTATGGAATCTAATTTTATTTTAAGAAAGTATAGCTGGATCTTTAATAAATTAAATATTATTATCATCATCTTCAGCACATTTACTATGGTATAAATAGTAGTAGGCCAATTGGCTTTAAAATCCTACTCCTGTGATCTTTTAAATTCGTCATACCTGTATATGTATATAATACCTATAAAAAACTATTTAGCTCAAGAAATTGACATTAATCGGTTTTTATTTTGTAGGGTATTATCCTGTTTACCATATTTGATTTTATTACCCAGTTAAGGAAATTTCTTTAATGCTGAGTGTATAAAACCTTAACGTACTTTTTAATTTTTAAACACTTCGCCATCAAACGTATTGCTGTGCTCTAAGTACTACAGGAAACAAAATCACTTTAATGCCGCAGACAATAGTGCTCTCTCTCCAGACAAACTTACGAGTAAATCTTGTGATATATGGTACTGGGACGTGCATGGTTTTAAAGATTTTAGATTCAATATTGGAGAAGTATACAGGAAACACCACTCTACGTATAAATTACCTTTATTTGTCAATATGACGTAGTTTCGGCAAATTAAAAAAGATCTATTATTTAGACAAACGTAATAGCATTAAAAGTGGTGCTGGAAAATTGGATTAGGGACACTTGCGGCGGAGACAAATGCGGCGAGGTCGTTAAATAGCGACAGTTGCGGCCCACTGTGGAAAATCGTCATAGGTATGACATTTGCAGCGATATTTGCCGTTCTGATGTATACTACTTCGATGAAATGAATTTTATCAGGCTTGGGAGTATAGGAGTAAATACGCAAAATGATAAATACCAAATTTTCAAATTAGAAAGGAATTACGATTATTTTAGAAAACGCTCGGAAACCCCACAGGTCCATCAGCTCGACCTGGTACCGTCGCCTCTTATGTCTTTAGTAAACAGCTACTTTCTTATTCTGTTTTGATAATACCTCTTCATTACCCTTAATTACCTATGGAGAAACCACGTTAACAAGGGTTCTGATTGACTGAAGAGGATTATTTGTATATACAAGGTGATTTTTAAGTTGATGCTTTTTTTTAAACTGTGTATAGAACTACTTAAAATAAACAACTCTTTCAACTAACATTTTTTCGTTTTGCTTTAATTGTTGCTGCTGCCTGTTCTATACGCCCAATTAATTATTCCCGCGTGTTTACCGGTGTTTATAGCCTCACCACGCATATTCGGGTTGTTATGGAACTGCAAACAATCTCTGTGATAGGACGGCTGTTAGTTTTGTTTTGTTTCTGTTTACACTTTTTATGTCAAGCAGAAATGTATCAATTTGTTGTCAGTTAATCGCGTGTTAGATCAGTCAGTTTGTGATTATTGAAAAATAAAGAATTGCTCATGTGTATGAAAATAATGAACTCGTGGACATGCTGTTGATTTATGGGTAGTGTCGTGAAAGTGCGGCTGCAGCCGCAAGGCTGTATGCAGAACGATTTCCATTAAGAGTACATCCAACATCCCGTAGTTTTATAAATCTCGTTCAGAGGGCAAGGGATACTGGTTATTTAAGAGGACATCATGGAGGGCATGTAGGAAGACCGAGACAACCTGTGAATATGCAGAATGAAGAACAAATTTTGAATACTGTTGAAGAAGATCCACCGATAAGTACTAGAGGTCGGTGTAAGTCAAACAAAGGTGTGGAAAACATTGCGGGAAAATCAGTTGTACCCATTTCACGTTCAACGTGTACACACGCTACTTCCTCAAGGCCATCCCCGTAGAGTTGAGTTCTCTGCGTGGCTTTTACAAAACAATGCAGATCATTTGAATTTTACAAGAAAAATTTTGTGCGTGGACGAGGCAATATTCAACAGAAATGGAATCAATATCCGCAATACTCATAGTTGGTCATTTGAAAATCCCCATGCTATACGGAGATCAAGTTTTCAAGAAATATTTTCCGTAAATGTTTGGGCTGGAATTGTAAATGGAATACTCATTGGTCCGCACATCTTGCCAGACCGTTTAACGGGCGAGAATTATCTGATTTTTTTGGAAAATTATCTACCTAATCTGCTGGAAGAATTGCCATTGGATATAACGCAAAACATGTGGCTTCTACAAGACGGAGCACCTCCTCATTTTAGACGAGAAGTGCGGGAGTTCTTGGATTATACCTTTCCGAACAGGTGGATTGGTCGAAATGGGCCAATATCGTAGCCACCTCGCTCACCAGACCTTACACCATGCGATTTTTTTCTGTCGGGTTACATGAAAGCGTTAATTTTTAAAATACCGGTAAACTCGCGGGAAGAATTAATTGGGCGCATGGAACAGGCAGCAGCAACAATTGAAACAAAACGAATTTCGTTATGACGCGCTGTCGCAGAACATTGGTTACATCGCGCACAGCGTTGTGTAGAACAGAATGATGACAACATTGAACATGTCATTTGAAATAGAGCTTGACTGCTTATTCCTTTTTATCGAAATATCTCTTTTATTTTTGAGTTAATTAAAAAATGTTGTTTGAAAAAGTTGTTTATTTTAATTAGTTCAATACACAGTTTAAAAAAACAACACCTTAAAAATCACCCTGGAAAACTCTTCCGATTGCAAGGAGAAATAACAGGTATAACTGAGCATATTTCTTTACCCGACGGTGCCCAAGCAGAAGTTGTATGTCAAAGGCTAAAAAACGTGCACAAGAAGAACCAACAACGTCCGTAAGGCAAATTTATTACGAAGAAATAACTCCATTGTACGATCGTGGTTATGAGTTTGTTATGAGCTTGCCAGCAGTGAATAGCTTTAACCGTACATTATACCGAGAGAAAGGAGATTTTCGACGACAGCCTACCACCATAGAAGTGATAACTTTGATTGATGAAGATATAACATTTGCTGATGGCTCAAGTTTTCTACTTGCTGATAATGGAACTGATGACAGAATATTAATATTTTCTAGTACGAAATGTAGAGAAATGCTTGAAAGTAGTAAAATAATTTTTATGGACGGTACCTTCAAGAGTAGAAGTCGACAATTTGCCCAGTTATACAGCATCCATATAGATATCGCGAGTACTTCGAATGAAACAAGAATCGTGCCCGTTGTGTTTGCGCTATTGCCAAATAAAACACAAAAGATATACGAACGTATGTTGAACCTAATAAAAAAGGCAGTACCAAGGTGGAATCCAACTTCGTTTTCCACAGATTTTGAAGTAGCTGCAATAAATGCTGTAAAAAGCACTTTTCCAAATGTATCACTCTCCGGCTGTAATTTACACTACAATCAAGCACTATGGAAAAAAGATCAAAATCTAGGTTTATCAGTAGATTATCGTAACAATAACCAGTTAAGACTGCATGTTACAATGTGTGCAGCATTAGCATACCTACCAGAAGAAGATATTGATAATGGTTGGCTCTGCATACAAGAATCTACTCCTGTCAATAAAAAATTAACAGAATTTTAAGATTATTTCGTAGAACAGTGGCTCTGCAATGATAAAATCCCAATATCGATATGGAATGTTTATGGAAAGAGGCACAGAACAAACAATTACGTTGAAGGATGGAATAAGCAACTCAATTCAATTGTAAAGTGACCTGAATTAATCAGAAGTTTGAAAGAAGATAGCATTAACAGAAACTTTGAAATTGATCTTAAAGAACTAAATCTGCAAGAGAAATGAAGGAAAGGTATGCTACGTACGATTAGATCAGAAAATAACAAGGATTATGCAAGTCTACAGCAGTTCAGGTCATATGGCGAAATGTTTGCGAAACTTTGCATACATTTAGAAAATAGAATAAGATTTAAAAAAATAACACAAACAAAAAACATAAAAAAAATAGAAGTAAATTTCAAAAAATAGCAAACAAAAAAACAAAATAAAACGAAGCTGTACATAGAGCGGATACAAACTTTTAAACGCGCCAAGTTGTTTTCTTATCAGTCCTAAGCCTGAAAAAATCGTGAAGGAAAGTTTGTGAAAAAATTCATTATATCGAAGTAGTATAAATCGGAACACCAAATATCGCCACAAATGTCATCATACCTATGGCGATTTGCCACAGTGCCCCGCAACTGCCGCTATTTAATGACTTCGCCGGAAATGTCCCGACTCGTTGAAAAGTCATAAATGACAAATTATTTTATAAGATTAGACAACAAATGACAAATAAGCAGGTTAACAATTACAACAAGTTCGCAGAATAAGTAAATATTAGTTGTAAAATGTTTTGTCCTCAATAATAAAATAAAGACGTTATTCACTTTTACTTTAACTGTGTGTAATTGTACCACTAATGTACTCTCACTTCTTTGTCTGTTCTAAACATTTCTGCAAGTGATATTTTAATGAGTACTAAAACTACATATTAAAAAGAAACTTGTAAAATAAACAAGTAAATTTTAATGTTATTCATTTTAAAATACTAGTTAGAAAAATAATGTAAAATAAAATTCAAAATATTATTCTGCTTCAAGTATATCTTACGAAACATGAAAATAGCAATAAACACCTCAAAACAGAAAATTTATTGTAATCGAAAATGTAATTAAAAAATATTTACATTAAAAAAAAATAAACCTACTCAATTAAGTTTCAACATTGGTAAAAATATCGATGAAAACAGCAATATTTAGCCGTAAACTTTCTACAATCATAAAAAGACATTAAGATGATGTTGTTTTATCGTAACGGTGTTTAAACTAATCTATGATAAACACATCTTTAGAAGAAATAATGCGCTATATCTTCTAAAATATTGCATACTTATTAATTAGACAATAATAATTCATTCAATTAAGTAGCACAGAACCTGTAGAAATGTGTAGGAAAAGGTATAGGAAATGGTTTTTTACTGTAGCTGACCTTGTAAAAGCCTTGACCTTTTGCCGTTCTCTATGACCTACTGAACTATGGTCAACTGAAGATGCTAATAGGTTAAGTATAAATTATAGTATTCAAGTCATTATTTAATTGCCATTTTTCCACGTGTCGATTTATCCAAATCCTACAAATATTAACTAAAAAAACTGGTCATATAAAAATGCTAATTGGGAATGGGTAGTTAAGCGGAAGCTATCTATAAATAGTACACTTCTTAACAAATTAAGATAATTGCATAGAGAAAATTATTAAGATCCAGTGTAAGTTAACTTATATTTACTTCAATTATTATTACCACAAGAAAATGCAATGATCATGAAAGTTATGGTATGAAATATTATGAAACTACTTCATGGTTGTATATAATTTGAATTGCACGTTCAATGTTTTAATAATTGTTGAATGGTTTAATAAATTTAAAGAACTTTACAAATGTACACACTGCTTAATTTAAAATGTTTAAAACTTTGAATTAGACGTATAATTATGACAATTATTAATAATTATACGGTAATACATATGTATTTTTACTTTGTAGTATGTTATTAAATTCTATTAACTTTTTTCAATAATAAGTCGTTACTGTGTATTTTCCTATGTGTAATGCTTTAGCAAAGAATTAATTGATGCAATTAATGAATATTGATGTAACAGTGACTAAATTAATAAATGACAACATATCTAGACCTGTTAGCAGGGCACTGCACCAAACAAAATACAGCATTAGGTAAATGAGATGTTATAAAGACATCATTATTTAAATGCAAAGTTATGTCAAAGGGTTATAGTAATCTTGAAAACGATAATTCGAATTTTTTACAATCTTGCTTATCAGCAGTTTTATATCTTGTACTATAACAAACACACTGGAAAATGAATCTAAGAGAAATATCGAAATTTGGCCACTTCCGTATTTGTAATTAAAAATATAAATTTTACTTTGAACTTACCGACAAAAAAAAAATAAAGAGAAAAGACCAATTCCATAAGTTCAAGTATACTAATTACTGGAAAACGACTTAACACCAAAATCATGTATCACCTAAAAGAAATAACCTTGCATTTTTTAAAATATGCCGGGTGTAAATAATGTTTACTGTTTTAAAAATCGTATTGTAGAAACCCCAATTATATTTCAGAAAGTAGCAGAAAAAACTTTTTTTTGTTGTAACAAGCCTAATTTTGTGCGTTAAACGAAAAACTGGTACATAAAAATAAACAACTTAAGGTGTTAACTCGTTTATAACCTTTATGCAACAATATTTTATAGACTTTATTATGCATAAATTACTGTAATTATATATTATTGCAAATAGTATTTATCTTTTTCATTTGTAGGTTTTAGATTGTTTTTTTTTTACAAAACCATACAGATCATTAGTATATTTATTCAAATTGAAATGACAAGAAAAAATAGTTACAAATTAAGAAATGGCTAAAAAATATCTTAAAGATATACCTATTTAATGAAAATTTCGTACATCACACCAGGAATAGAAAATGTTTATTGTACAGAGATCTTAAAAACCAAAAATCTATAAATGTATGAAAATGTAAACTTTCACCATTATTATAAACAATTAAAATACTTAGCTTTTTTGAGTATTTAATGGTGTGTTTTTTGTTTTATATAATCTATACATTTCGATAACAATTACAGTTATCGTCCTCAGTAAGTGGTAATATCGGTAAGAATACTGCTTGAACAAATTTTTCTGAAATATGAAAAAGATTAAAACACAAAAATACGCTTACTATTAATATAAACGTGTAAACCCAACTGTGGAATCTAGTTTTAGTATTGTTAAACTGCCTTGAAGATGACAAACCAGAACATCGTCTAACAATAGAAGGCTAATAGTGAACAATGTCATAATCAATGAGCAAATTTAATAAAATTTGATCAAATTATGATGTAAGTGTAAAGTTGTGAAAAACTTCAATTTGAGAGCAATCTCAAATAGAAACTTGACATTCAAATTAAAGATCTAGTCAAATCCAACAAAGAAACAATTTTTTGTTAATAATTGTAAATGTTATATTACAGTGACAACAGAATGTAGTACGATCAATATGATTTTTAATTTTAATTTTAACTGCATATCGGTCATTTGAAATAACAGTGACACAACTCAAAAAACATAGTTTTTCAGGAGATGCAATTTATAATTTTTGTTCACGTTTTTAACTCGCATGTCAATAAAAAGAATATTTTCCCAAATTTTAGAATAAATACTAAGTAACTGGTTTCTTTTAATGATACAAACTTATTATAAAAATTAATTTTTAATGTAGAATGTTGTTTTAGGCCTTAGATTTACTTGTATTTAATAAATTTATAATTAACATAAACACACAAGTCAGAAAATATTAATTTTTTTAAAAAAACATAACAAATCTGACATTAGGATCTTTGTGAATACAAAAAAAAAATGAAAAATGAAATATTTTATGGTAAAAAACAGTATGGCATTAACTAAGTGTAGAAAAACCTAGTGACTAGAGATTATTGAAACAGTAACATTTAGGAACCTCAGTGTTTTTGTTAGCTTTTTCAGCAAACACAGAAAGCAAACTCTTCCTTTTATTTTCACTTATACCTAGTTTACTTTTATATACCTTTAATAACATGACAGACGAATCTGATATTCTTCCCCGTATATTTTTTATTTTATTTTCCTCAACTTCATCAAAATTTTCTTGATCAAAAAAGTTTTTGAAAAACATTTTATTGGGGGGGGGCTTCCTTTTTTACTTTTAAAATTTGTACCTCGGGGATTTTCAACGACTGGGGAACACTACCTAAGCCCACTGATTGAGCCAAACTTTTCAGGTTGTAAAAATCTTCGAAGGTCATTTTTTGTACGTTGTAGGGATTTCCAGTCTTTTTAGCGGTTCTAATGACAGTGGCGTAATGTTCGGGTATGTAGACTGGTCCAGAGCTTTTAACATTTCTTTCGGCAAGAGAATAAACATTGTCCCCATCAATTTAGGTATGCCCGGCAATTAAGTATTTGAATGTTTTTAAAAGTTTTTACCGCATAAATATATACATTGAAAGCAAAAACCGGTTTTTTTCTGGCCCTGCCAGTTATCAGAGTAAAAAATATTTTTAGGCTCATTCAAAGTGTGGTCTAAATTTTCCAAATATGATAAAAGGCAAGAACCGATCTCATTAGCGCCACTACTCCTCTAGGCCTCGTTCCACACATATACTGCATGTTGCAGACAGTGAACTTAAAAACATTTACCTTAGAGACATAATGCTGCAAATGATTTTCCTAAATATCTTGCATTTGTTCTTTATCTATTTCGCTACCGTTTTGAAAGGAAACGCATACTTCACACTGATCCTTTTTGTGTGCAAAGAATGAAAAATGAAATTCTTCGTTGAATATTTTATTATACATCACATAATCTGCAGTTACCTTTCCCGATTCCCTGGCGTGAATTTTTATAATGGATTTCCGCAGTTGTTAAGCCACCTTCAATTAATTCCCTACTATTATTAGCCCAGCAGTAATGGTTAGGAACTCTGGGTATAGATTGAATGTGTTATCTATCACTTTCTTTGGGTTCCTCGTCAAGCTTATAATGATTTTGAGGTTTTCAGCGCAAATCGTTTTCGAGAAATTCATGATTTGAAATCACGCTGACGCTGCAGATCTCCCAGTTTCCACTATTTGGTAAAAGTATTTGTACGGTCGTCCTCAGAAACTTTGGTAAAACATTGTAGCTTACATTTTTCACCACATGGTGGTCTTAACTGTGGTTTTGAAAAAGTTTTTTTAATCTTGGCATGCTTAGATTCTTCACCAGTGTTTCTTAATCGCTTAGCTAAATTTCTTTTCCACTGGTCTCGTTCAATGTTTCGCTTCTTACCACGACTCTTGGCATTCTCTGTCTCAACGAAATTCCGCAGTTTTGCTTCACTTGAATCGGAAGATGAGTTGTGAGTCAAACAACCACTAGAAGTTGACGGCGATGATTCAGTGGTGAATCTTCCGAAAAGCTTTCTGAACCTGTCTTGTCTTAAGTTTTTATATCTGGGGGTAAATCATTCTTTTGCTCTAAGAAATTAGCGCCACTCCCACTTTCCATAATACTGTTAGACACAACATGTTGCACGTTTTGAAGCTGTAGATTACCTTCTCGGTCTGAGACAGAGTCATACTGATGTTCCCACTTTTGTTCATTGCTTGACTCGATTGGTTGCACTTTTAGGGCATGATAGTAACATTCTCTAGAGTGGTAAATTGAATCTTATTTGCATCAGTCACACGATCAAAACTATTATCATCAGGAAGAAATATTTGCGCATTTTCTATTTGAGAATTCATAGTTGTAATTTTTAGAGAACTATTCGCAGTATTAATTGAAACACGTTCATCGACCAGAATTTTTTTATCGGTAATGCATGGCCGTTATTTTACAAACATTGTAAGCCACTTGGCTTACGATAATTAATTGATTTGTTTTAATTTTCCTCCAACTAGCTCAATCGTGTCTGTTTTAACAAGACGAGAGTGATTCGTAAATACGGGGTATTTAGCCTTAACACTGTTCACCTTGAATAATTAGAGTAAAATGTTTTAAACGTATATTGTCCTATTTAATTACAGTACTAAATAGCTCATTCCTAAAATTAATATAACGATGTACAATAAATAGGTGAAACCAATCAACTTAAGAAAATGATAACAATACTGAAGAAAATTGGTAAAGGCTGCTGGGTCTTTACAACTTAATAGTACTTCCTTTCAGGAAAACACTAGGATTACTAACTATATCAGTCTCATTTTCTATAATATCTTCGTTGGATATGTACGGTTTGTGATGTCGATCCTGATGGTTACTAAGTCGTAAATCTGCAAAATTCAGATTCATATTAATATCGCAAAAAGAAAAAGCGACGTACATTTACCCTATAATACTGTACAACGGGCCACATCCATTTTATTTTCACAGGCACCTGCATTGACGTTGTTTGATTATCCGATGGGTACGACTTGAAAACATGCTTTCGCCAAAAAATACACCAACGGAACGGTATAAAAATACTATACTAGGTACAAGACTAGTATTATAATAGTTATCTAGAGTTGAGATATCTAGGTACCACAAAAGAAACAGACACAAATTAAACAAAATTAAAAAGAGTAATAGTTTTAAACATAATTTTAATTCAACAGCGAGATTTGTCAAAATATTCTACAAAGAAAGCTGTATTTTTAAGTAACAATGACACAACTCTTAATGCGTCGTTTATTTTAAAATAATAAACGTGCTTGCGTTAATATTTAAGACAACCATGACACAAATCCAAATGTGATGTTCTTGAATTAAACATCTTGTATGTATTGTTAAAAAATAATCATACTGTGTGCCATAACTCAAAACGAGTCACTGTTATTTTTAAATAATTAATTGATTAATACTCACCGCCAAGACACTTTTTGTAATGTGACACTATTACATACACAGAACGTAACCTTTGACTGTGAGGTTTTTAAAAATTGTGGATTTAGTATTAATAAACTCATACTGTACGTAGCGCATATTTAAACAATACTTATTTGTATCACAAGTTTAGATTCGATAATTTAGCGAATATTCGTTATAATAGTTTGTGGACGTATGACATTTCAGTGGATATGTTACAATAAAGAATTCTACTGCATCAAAAACTTCAACACATCATGTGAGAAGGTTACCAGCTGTTCCATGATGCTAAAAAGTCCAAGAGACAAACTGGCAAAGGTCTACAAGGAGAACCAGAAACAATGTGAAGGATTTTGAATTGTAAGATTTGAGGGTATCGCAAAATATTGCTGACCCAACCGTGAAAGAAACGATCTAGACTCACAGTTACTTTCAGTTATTATATTATTTAAGCAACCCATAAAAAGTATTATTTCAGTTAGTTTTTAAAATGTAATAATACTACCCCCACCAGATCTATCTGAACAAAGTCAGATAAATAAATTCTACTGTCCCGAATCCCTTTCACAAAGCTAACAGAACCTTGTGATGTTTTAAGTCAGCTATACATAGCGATTTACGAGATTTCTTTTGAACCTTCGCATGGCGTGAATATTGTTTTAAGTCATTCTCAGTCCCAACCGTGGATCTATAGAACTTGTGAAATGTAATAAATAGTTCGTTGCTACTAGAAATATCTAAAAAAGTGTGATAACTAAAGCTAAAATGTCGTTCGACTAAAATAAACGCTATGACCTAGCTGCATGTCATAAATTTTGGTCTTTACACAAAAGCTATTAGTCAAAACTTGACACCCGCATCACATCATTTGACGTATCTGTAGTAGCGGATCCCGTAGATAAATTCAACATTTTCTAAGATATATTTGCATCAAACTCGTGTCTTCACGATTCTAGAAAATATGTTCCACTTGCCAAATATTCCATTTGCTATGAAACCATTAATTTTGCATACAACTTATGGAATCGACCATCAGTACGATTAACTACATTAAGGTAACTGGGCAGGCAATATTCAATCATATCAAAGCACTATGAAGATGTAAACTTTCACCATTATTACACATAATTAAGATACTTAGCTTTTTTGGAGTTTTTAATGGTGTATTTCTGTATTTATATTTTACACATATCTATAGGTTTAGATAACAATAACAATTATCGTCCTCAGTAGTGCTTTAAGAATTATTTAAGATGTATGAGCAAAATTTAAAAAAAAACTGGCTTATTTTGGTATGTAAAATTCTAAATTGCATTAAAATACAGTGTTTCATTTAAATTAGCAAAGCTATAGCAAATTTATGAAAGGAAGCTATGCACCACATTGGAGAACACCCTGTACAACTTTTTGAAGATATAAATATCATATTTTAAGGCATATAATAAAATAATATTCACTATGGAAATAGAGAGAAATGGACAACCTCCACATACGGATAGATACATAAATGCCTAATCTCGTCATCATTCGGCACATATAAAATCAATAACTAAAACACTAGTCAACAGATTGAAGAGGTTACCGGACTAAGAAAACATAAAGGGAGAATTGGAAAGTCTCTAATTAAGAATGCATTCAAAAACCACGATATTCCCAGTAGTTTCCGTTTATCTAAGGCCTACTTACTGTATGTCAAAAACACAACACGTGAAATAAATAGGATACCCTAAAAACATACAATAAAAAGGATATTTACAACACATCACAAAGTCACCAACATGCTCGGAATGCAAAGACCGTATCAATCCGAAGAAAGCCAAGAATTCTACAAAATACCATGCTGGCACTGTGATATGTCCTACATTCGGCAAACGAATAGAAAAATAAATACAAGGAGAATGCCGTGAAAAAACCAGTCTACGTTGTCAATTGAACAGCATATAAAAGTTACAGGACATGTCATCAACTTTGACGACATCAAATCATTGAGGAACGCCGAACAACCGACAGCTCGCACAATTTGAGAAGCAATACAAAGAGAAAAGGATACAACCAGTATGCACACATGTTTGGAGGTTAATGGGTCGCAGCACTTACTAACACTGCTTATATTTCATTTTTTTATTATTTTGCTTAGTTCTTTTAAGAATAAATGTTATTCCGTTGTTTTATTCATTATTCTTAAACTACTGATAGTTCAAGCAACCGAATGAGATCGACATAAGTAAAGGCTTGCACCTGTCAACAATTTTGAAAAAAAGCGTCAGTGTGTAGACAAAGGTTACGTCGCCGGTACAACTAATGAAAGATTGAGGCTTGACCCAAAACGGCAATTTTTTTTAACTTAGAATCGGCTGCGTTTAACAAAAGTTGTAGATTTTAGATATCTGAACACGCCTCCGTTGAAAAGATTGAGAGATTCTATTTGAAATAAGCAAGTTATGGACGTTTGAAATCATGCAACTTCAGAGGTTTATTTTGAGGGTTATGAAATACTTTAGAATTCAAACAAATTACAACATAGTATATTATTGCAACCCTAAAAGTCCGATTCCGAAGTTTGCAGCAGTGAAGGCGCAGCACCGATTTCTGTGGGAGTCTGTAGCTGTCAAAATTTTCTAATTATTTTAAAACTTGGAAAAGTTAAGTTTCGGGCATGAGACACTTGACATAAGGTCGCCTTAGAATTAAGGGAAGGATCAAAAATGGCAAAAAATGGTGAGTTCCATTTAAAATAATGAAATTGGTCGCTAGTTCCGGTATAACCGGAAACGCTACAAAGTTGAAAATATTTACCAAAGGTAGATCACGTCGGTAAATATGTATGTAAACTTTTTTCAGATTTCAATAGTCCATAGTTATCCAGACACTTCTAATGATTAGATCTGGCTGACATATACATCTACAGGGTGAATCTTATCTAATCCGCCATAATTAAAGGAGTCTAGAACTCATCATTATAAGCAAAAAGTTCAATGTACATGGGTCTGAAATGCTTCGTTTCGAGGTACAGGGTGTCAAAGTTGAAAAAGAAATCGCGTTTTCTTCAATATCTTTCGACTGTTTCGAAATAATTTCATGAAATTTCGTATGCGGGGTTTTGGGATGACAAATTTAAATTTGTGGTCCATTTAGTTGTGGTTTCTAGGGGGCGCCAGCGGCAACCATTTCGACCCCTTTAAATCGTCGCAATTTTTTGTGCTACATTGAATACCATTTTGGACTAGAAAATTGATCTTTCTATCTTTTATGCTAAAAAGGTATATCTTAGTGAAGTCGCTAGGAGCAACCCTTTCCGAGAAAAACGCATTTAAAACTCACGATGCATACACATTTCCTGAGGGTATTCTTTTGACAGGTTTATCAATAGGGATTCTTAATTGTTACTAAGTAACTTACTTGTTTACTTATGTGTCTGCTCTAGCAACTTCACTTTTTAGCAGAAAAGATTTGAATTTGTCATCCCAAAACCCCATATAAAAATTTCATGAAATTATTTGACACCCTGTATCTCGGAAACAAAGCATTTCCGGACCTACCTTATATGAACTTTTTGCTTAGAATGATGAGTTCTAGTACTCCTTTAATTTTGGTGATAAGATAATATATATATATATATATATATATATATATATATATATATATATATATATATATATATATATATATATAGGTATGGAAAAACATTATTGCGCATCTGACTTAATAATAAGCCAGAAAGAAAACAAACAAGCATTATATGAGTGTGAGAGAGACATAATTTTACCGATGTTGCCACTTGTACATAAGGTCGCCTTAGAATTAAGTGAGGGATCAAAATATGGCAAAAATGGTGAGTTCCATTTAAAATATTGAAATTGGTCGCTAATTCCGGTATAACCGGAACGCTACAAAGTTGAAAATATTTACCAAAGGTAGATCACGTCGGTAAATATGTATGTAACCTTTTTCAGATTATATATATATATATATATATATATATATATACACTTCTCGAATACGTTCCGTTGAACATTAGAGGAATATGTGGCTACGATTAGATGGGGCACCGGCACACTTTGATCGTAGAGTTAGAAATTATTTAACTAGGAAATTTGTTAATAAATGGATTGGAAGGAACGGACCATGTCATTGGCCACCAAGATCGCCTTGTCTTACTCCAATGGATTACTTTTTATGGGGCTATATAATATTGTTTACAATGTTCCTGCTACTACTGCAGACAATATGAAAGAGAGAATTAGAAATGCGGTGGACACAATTACTCCAGATATGTTAAGAAAAGTCAGACAAAATTTTGAAGAAAGAACTAGACTGTGCATTCAAGAAGATGGTCATCAGTTTGAACATTTACTGTAGTGACAAATCCAGCAGTAGCCTCTCGGTGCATAATGTAAAACGGTCTTTTCAAGACCAGCAACCGTATAACCTTGATAACCTTAATAAACCAAAACAGTTTAACACATTTGTAACCTTTGTAAATCACAGAATTCTAACTGATCGACATGAGTTAATGGCGTAATTTCTAAAAATCTAACAAATACACTAATTTCTCGACAAGTATTGAAGTAAGGTATAGGGAACCGTAATACAGTTCGAACTATTGTCAAAAACTATTCCATTCCGATAAAAATTTCTTGGGCATTGTATTTAAAATAACAAAGATATTTAACTTTGAAGTTTGTTAACTTTACGCGTTATTCTTTGTATTTTATAAATTATGATTTGAAACCATAAACAACAGAATACGTACTTCCAAATATCCTTATTACGATGACCTAGATTAGATTGTCTCATCTTTTCTGTGTCGAAAAATACTTGAATTTTTTGACAACCCTACATTTTCAAAAAATGTTAAATATTTCGGAAACTGTAAGGTTTACGTATAGGAACTCTAATGAAAGTCTACTTTATTTTTCACCCTATTTCAAAAAAAATTAAAAAGGGGGTATTCCATTTAAAATAATATAACTTTGATAAGTAACAAGTTTGTAGATCACCCTGTATAAATCAAACTAATTTTAGATTGTAGTCCTAGAAGGCTTACATATTCTCGCCAAAACAGATTTTGAAAAAATTCAGTCGTTTGGGTGCTAGAGACCGAGGCGTTGGTGGTGGCCCACCCTGTATATATATATATATATATATATATATATATATATATATATATATATATATAGAGGTATGAAAACGTTATTGCGGATCTGACTTATAAGCTAGAAAGAAACCTAACAAGCATTATGTGAGTGTGAGAGAGATTTAATTTTACCGATGTTGCCACTTGTACATATTTGCATGTAGTCACATATTATGAACTACTTAAATCTCCTTCAATCTAGCTTCAACATTTCTAACGAAACCAAAGCAATTAAGATGATGTTGAAAAGTCACGTGTTCTTTGAAACTGTTAAGTAAATACTTCACACTTAAACATTAAATGATACCTCAAACATCGAAGTTTATTGTAATTGCGAATTTAGCATTATAATTCCTATTGAAAAACCAACCATTCTTAAAAATGAACAGAATACACTTTTTTCAAAACTCTAATTTATAATATTTTCGAAAAGACCTCCACCTTGCGCAAGGCAGTAACCCAATGTGTGATAAGATTCAGTTCGGATGTTTTCTAACATTTCTTGGGTGATGCTGTTTAAACAGTCTGAAATTTTGACACAAAGTTCGTCCAAATTGTTAGCACGTTCATGCCTGTGCCCATCAATTTGCAGGGATGCGCATCTCCAAGCAAGAAAGTCGTTCGGCGCAATATCAAGTGAGCGAGGAGGATATTTAATAGTACCTTTTCCACTAATAATTAGTGAACGTAGTTTCCAAAAAGTGTTAAACTCTTATTGTAGTATCAGCAAGACAGCCATCTTCTTGATACCAAATGTCATCAAAATTTATATTGAGGCGTTGAACAGCTGAAACTATCTGGTTTCTCAACAGTTCAAAATACTTGTCCGCATTCAAGTTTCCGTTGATAAAACATGGACCAATTGTAGAATTGCCTAAAATTCCTGCCCACACATTAACTTTTTGGGGGTATTGTAGCCGGTAACGAATACAAACGGATTGTGATGGCCATGTAAGTTAAAAGAACACTCGTCGGTAAACGAAATATTTTCAATAAATCTTTCGTTTTCATTAGCTAGATTCATCATATCTTCAGAAAATTCCATACGCTTTTGATGATGTTCTGGGAAAATTTCTTGTGTAGTTCGCAACTTGTAGCAACGGTACTTATTCCTTTTCAAGATATTGCGAACTGTTCTTGGTTCAATATTCATTTCTTCAGCAATTTTTGTACTATTACATGGGAAATTAGATTGTGCTAAATCAGACACTGCAATTTCTTGGTGTTCGCGCTCTTCGTTTAAGTTACGACCAGAATACTCACCATCATTACCATCAATGCTACTGCATTTTCTAGAATTATTTATACATCCACATCTTTGAAATTTACAAACAGTACGCATAATCGTCCTTTCTGATGGAACTGGCCTGTTTTCAAAGGAAAAAGCAAACCTGTCCATTATTTCTTGTGCAGTGCTTCCTGAATAATACCACTTAATAATCTGTATTTTTTCTTCAGTGGAATACATGGGTATTGTGTGTGACTTGCAGAAACACCGATTTCTAATTCTCGTTGACAGTAGCAATTAAATGTATCATTGATACTAGCCTACTCCAAAGACGCATGTATGGCATCAGCGCTTTTACTTTGTTACGTATTCTATCCCACTTAGCACGTGAACTGATTGTACTGTCTTTGTTTTACTTATTATAAGTCAGATCACCGATATTATTCCATGCCTGTATATACATATATATATATATATATATATATATATATATATATATATATATATATATATATATATATATCAAATCAGAGCACCCTTTAACCGACGAGGGTTAATAATGAAAAATAGCACAATAAAAAAATAAGAAAAAACAAATTTTTTTTTATAATTACGGACCTGAACAGGCTAAATTTGGCCTATCGTGCTAAAGCACTCAAGAACACCCAGGAGGATAGATAGAGTGGCATTGAATTGCCAAGAGATGCCTATGAGATCATTCCAGAGTTTGGAAGCCCTGTAGAAGCATTCTTCGCCCTTTTGATACGACAAGTGGAGATTTGTTCTCCATACTGCTGATGTGAATGAGCGAACCGAGTATTCCTGGCAAAGGTAGTCTGAGATAGTGCCAAAGAATGTGATTCTGCAGCGCAATAGGCATTGTAATACCGATAAAATAAAGAAATAACTGAAACGATTCTTCTATGCTCACGGGACTGTATGTCAAAAGTTAAGGACGGGTCATGTATAAGCCTAATCGCTCTCTTTTGAATACGATCAACGATATGGAGAGCGTATTGAGGAGTACCAACCCAGAATTTTATTCTAGATTAGATCGAATTTTAGCCTTATACAGCAGAAAGAGTTGTCGGGAGGTAAAGTACTGCTTAGATCTGTACAGAAGCCTATTTTACGAGCAGCTGTTTTGGTAGCTGCCCGAAGATGGTCAACCCATGGTAGATTTGAAGATGCAGTCATTTCCAACAGAGTAATAGGATCTGAGAATTTGAGATCTGATCCAATCATACTTACAACAGGAAATAATCGACCTTTTTGGCGGACACAAAGCAACACTGAGTTTTGTTAGCATTAAATTGAACTAGATTGCTTCTATATTCGGGAATACATTGAATGACTTTGTTGATTGAATTTGCTATTTCAGCTTTAATGTCTTGAGGCATAGAAGGTAGATTATCATTATGAGTAGACTAAGATAACTACACTGAAGATTGCTGTCATCAACAAAGTAATGGATTGGATTAGTTGTTGAAGGATTAAGGTCATTTATGTATAGAAGGAAAAGTGTAGGCGCTATAACTGATCTATGTGTCACGCCCGTGTTAATGATAATTTCTTTGGAAAACCAGCCATCAACTACGACACCTATTCGTCTTTTACCAAGGAAACTAGAAACCCAGTTGATAAGCGTATCATATAACTCGTACGAGGTGAGTATGACAAGTAAACACTTATGCCAAATTTGGTCAAATGCCTTTAAGATATCTAAAGCGACTAAAACTGTTTCACCCGATTGTTCTAATGTATTATTCCAAACTTGGATCACATATAAAATAAGATCACCTGTTGGGAGACTCTGTCTAAACCCATATTGGTGGTCACTAAGGAGTTTGTTAGTTTCAAAGAACGAGAGCAGTTGCTGATTGATGGCTTTTTCCATAATTTTAGACAAAATGGAAGTGATGGCAATTGGTCGGTAGTTCGAGGGATCGGTCTTATCGACTTTTTTAGGAATAGGTAGAACATTTGCTAACTTCCATGATTAAGAATATTCCCCAGAAGAAATATAAATCGAACAGAGCTTAGATAGGACTGGTACTAGTTCGGGGCAGTATTTCTTTAAGACAATAGCTGGGACAAGCCATAATAGATGTCTTAATTGGAAATAGTAAATATTACTGTTGATTTTGGGAGACTGTTGCTTTACTATACGAAGATTAATGACTACTATTCATTTATATTATTGTGGAAACATAAAATGATAATTATTTCACAACTGAACAAAAAAAAACCTAAAATTACATGACAAGAAAAAAATAAGAGATTCATCTTTGATACGTCATTATTATATTTACCACAATATACATTAATTTTCGAAATATTTAGTAATAGGAACATTTTTTTGTGGAACCACTCGAATTGATTGTTTGATTACTTTTTGTAAGGTATATTCTTATGAGCCTGAGTGGGATGAATGGAATAATGTTGCATAATGCAGGGGATTTCGTTTTCATAGAGTAATACATCAGGCACGCTCAAAATGTTTAAGTTGCTATAGGTGTGATACTATAGAAATTCGGCGGTGCAACGTAGTACCAAATTGTACAACAACAAATAGAACACTTTTATTATCATGAACATCAATAACCTTGAAATTAGTGATATTATGTTGTATGTCACCATCTTCTTTTGTTCTACAGCTAGGAACTATCGATTGAGAACGTTTGATTTCAGGAAGAGCTTCCATTTTGGTAGGATATGACTGCCTCTTTCCACTGGAAGCTTTGGAGATGAAGTAAACGCACTGCTGCACTACATTAACACGTCATAACAGTAAACATGAAAATCAATTTGCCGAAACGTTCCAAAGCCCACAACAAATCCGTGCTAATATTTAATTGAAATCTACTGGCATGATCGTATTTGGTATCGAAGACTAAAGATTTGCATTTAAAATTTCATCTTATGTTGCAGTGATAGTCTAAGCATTCACTGCATCCATTTTTTCATGAATTTTTTTTAAATCAATTCTGTATCTTGAAAGAAGTGCAGATTTTTATTTGTATACCCCTATATTATGATTAGTTTAAGAAGACCTTTTAACTTTATTAAAGTAATCATATTCCCAGACCTATTTCTATTACTGCTTAGTGAATAACCACTTAAGACTGTTATATAATAATTGAGTCCTTGATTGAACTATCCGAGGGACGAGTGTAAGTGCAAATGTTCGTTCTAAATATACTATAATAACTACATGTAAGTGATAGATGTTACATATTGGATACGATTAATGTTGCAACGACAGGTGCCTTTACAGTCGTATTAGAAGACTCGAATAAAAAGTAGTAAGCGCAAACAATAATAAAAGTAAGCAGGTGATTTAAAGCAAATAGTATTAGTTTACTAATGAAAGACTATGAAACGGTCGCTTTTATTTTTATCTTTCATCTCGAATCGCACACTTTAACATCTGCAAATTTTTAAATTTGCATTTTCCCCATATACTATCTTTCCCCTTGTTACCGTCTTAAATATTATGCATGCTACATTTTTTTGCAGTTTGCATAATTTAATGACAAACTTAAAAAGTTGTAAGAAGAATGCAAGTTTCTTTTACAGTATGGCATTCTGACACGTACTATTTAATACTTACTAACAGTTGTGTCAATATTAAATACCTAGAAAATAGTTAGCAGGTGTTTTTTCTTCGCAATTAGTACACTTTTAATAAATCAATAAAGTACGTATGGGTATAAGAACAAACTTCATACACCTTTTCTTAAAAAATACAAAAAGTGACTAGTCATGCTGTTCATGATAGATGTCAGTAAAATTATATATATATACTAACTTAAAATAGAAATTCAAACATCAAGGTTAATTACAATACACTTGATAAATGAAATCATCAAGTATCTTATTGTACGTATAACATACAACGTTTTTGATTTTTTTAGCTTTTTTTTTTGGCTTCTCACAGTTACCGCGTATAAATCAAATGAGAGTAATATGCAAAGTGTGAATGACAAAAACTTAAAACCTATTTATAATTCACAAAACAAGAAAGTAATAAGCTTAAAGATTACTGTTAGTTGCATTTATAAGGTTGGTTGTATCACGTTATTTATTTTTTCAAATAAAAGTTTAAAACCCGTAACATAACTGGTAGAGCTGGATGGAGATTTTGCCAATTTGAAAGTTATAGTTAATCATAATTAAAATAAATTACATTAACTTAAAGCTTAACAAAATACGCCTTTTTATGCATGTTCTGAAAATACTATTTTTTAAAAATGAAAATTTTTTGAATGAGTTAATGTAGAAAACATTAAAATGAAATATTTCAACCTCATTCCGATACAAAGTGATGTTTGATTTTTGTTTAGCTAGGAACACCTTAACTGGGCAAACTGTAAGCCTGAACCACATCAATTGACATAATATTGGTATAAATTATTAAACAGATTATAGGTAAGTAATTATCAATGATGAAGCTTGCATCAAAACGGTCATCGTGGTTGGCTACTGGCCTTCAATTTAATGTGGATAGTTTTTTTCCCAAGTAAATTGACGAGCGGCTGACGACAGTGTAATCGGAGAACGAGGGATCTCTACAATGCATTTTAAGGACCCGAACAACCACCTAAAAAAAAACTCTTATGTAAATCGACCTGGTGGAGTTCGCAAGACAATTTGGAATTGCGAAATTCGTCAAAATCGGCAATTTCCGAAAACTTTCAAATTTTATGGAAATTATTTTGCTCTCTTAGTTTAATTCCGATTAAATTGAAATTTTTACGAGAGCCAATTTAGACCTTTGTTACGATGACTTTCATGACAAAAATTTAAATTAATTTACGTTTCACCAGTAATATGTTTTTAAAAAGTTGGTGACAAGGAATTTTTAAAAAATACAGCAATAAATACTTACTATAATAAGCGACAAAGTTGTAGCCAAAGAATCAAAGAAACTTCTTTATTTCGGTGATTTTTTTTTATAACTGGCTTGGTTTTTAACATAACGGTGTCGCAATATAGAAAAAAACTATGCCGGTCACGTACAAGCGGTGACGCCATACGTAGCTTGAGAGCCCCAGGATTTATAGTTTACTAATTAAAACCTATTTAATAATCGCGAGTTTATTTTAAAGTTTATTTAGTAAATTTTAATTTAATTAATAATTTATAAGCTACTTATCTACTACTATTGAGCACGTACTTTAAAGCAGTAAAGTACGAGGAGGACATGAGTAGAAAAACAAAGAGTAAAATCCTGCAAGAATTCTGGAAAGGAATAAGAGAAGGAAGAATAGAATATGGACAAGAATCCAGGAAAGAATATTAAGAAAGGAACGGATATGCAAAAGAGGAAGTAGAAATACTAAATGGGAAGGGGTGAACGTGAGAGAGGGCATAATTAGAAGGGATAGAGAGGTGCAAAAGCAGGAAAGGTGGTCTCAGGAAAAGAAGGAAAATACAATGTAAACTACAGTAACATTAAGGGAGACGGGATACCGAGATATTTGAATGGGGAAGGTAGGAGGGAAAGAAAGAAGATGATAGCGAGATTTAGATGTGGAAACGAAGAGAGGGGAAACAGGTACTGGAGAAGGGACGAAGATAGAAAATGTAAGCTGTGCGGAGAAGAGATAAAGTCGATTAAGCACATGTTGCAAGAGTGCAGGGAATTAAATGAGGAGGAGAGAACGGTGGAAGAGATACTAGAAGAAGGAGGAAGGGGAGCGGAGTGGATGCAAGAAACATGGAACAGAAGAAGACAGGTAATAGGAGAAGAGAAAGAGAGAAAAAGTTAGTGTAAGTGAAGTAAAGAAAGGGGAGACTGTAAAAAGTGTAAATAGATGGAAAATGTAGATAGCAAAACGCAAGCACTTTGCAAATTTTATTGTAAATTATACAAATAAAGTATTAGTAGTACTAGTACTATTGAGCTCCACCTTTCCCTTGGCATGAACAACTAATGTTGCACTTGCAGTTGGCTGTAATTTCCAAAAAGCTTGGCTTTGCTTCTTTTAGTGTCATCCTTGGTACAACATCTAGTAGCCAAAATCTGTAGGTTTTGGAACTTGAGGTGGAATTTTACTAGCGCTCTTATAAATTGCGCATTGTAAAAACTCCATTTTACATGCAATGATAATGCATCTTCAGTTATAGGCACATCTCTAAAATGAAATACCAACGACTATAATTAATAACACAGTTCACTGATCAAGAAGTTTCAAATTTAATATATCTAGGTACTTGTAAAAAATAGAACAACATAGAGACAACCATAGAGATTAATGTCTCACCTAATGTCAGTTTTACTGTTTGGAAATATATGCGCTCGTAATTCGTCCATAATTTCCCATAAAATTTGACCGGCCGTACAAATTAAAATAAAATGCCTGCTATCAACATAACAGTTAGAGAAACATACAAAGCCAACTATAGAATTAAATTTTAGTAAAGAGTAACTAGGTCATTAAAAATTAAATATTGTTAAACTGTCTTAAAGATGACAAATCAGAACACTCTCTAACGGCGAAAGCTAACAATAAAAGATGTCAGCCAAAAAACACATTTAACAAAATTTAATCAAGTTATGATGTAAGTGTAAAGTTGTGAAAAACTTCAATTTCAAAATGATAGAAGCATTCACAAATATAAACATGACATCAAATAAAATAATCCAGTTATATCTAACATATCAATATCAATAAGTGCATATGTTATTAAGAATGAAAAGCATAATGCAGAACGTTTTTTGTAATTTTTTAATTTTAATATTAATTTCAACTACTTATGTTAAAAAAAAAATTAAAAAATTTCCATAAAATTTAAAATTTTTCGGAAATTGCCGATTTTGATCAATTTCGCAATTCCAGATTCTCTAACGAACTCCAAAATCGGATCCGTCAGATCGATTTACATAGGAATCAATTCTTTTTAGGTGGTTGTTCGCGAGTGTTATAGAGGGTGTATCTTTAGATACTGCTCGTGCTCCGACTAGTGTGAGTTTGGCCGTTGGCCGCCGGATCGACAGTAAAATTTAAATAAAAAGGAAAACTAAAATATACGGTAACATAGGATCCTCTGAATGGATTGTAGAGTACCGTAGCTTGGATGCTAGGTTACCGTAGATCTTAATTTTCGTTTTTATTTCCATTTTTATCTCGACGACAGCCAAACATTTTACTGTCGATTCCGGCGGCCAACGGCCAAACGCAAATTGTCGTGAGCCGCTCGTGTAAATTGGCCTTCGAATATCACATAACATTTTTTGGAAAAACACAAAAGCATCGTTGTAATCAGGTGTTTAGATAAAAACATAATTCAAGCGGATTTTTTCCTGCAAATAAAGAATTCCTTTATATCTTTAAGTCTGCTAAAATACAATAAATCGTCGTAATTGGTTTCTGTCATCAAAATGGAAATGAGTCTTTTCCCACAAATTATTGCTTACAAATAAACACTTTCTATATGCCACCAACATTTGATCAAGCAAAAAAATTTTTTGCACATCAAAATGACATGGTAATTTTTTGTTTTTCCTTACGAACAAATTGTTAGTATAGCGGGTGTAAAATTAGTGCGTAATTTTTATGTTGCTCCGTAACTATTTTAAATAGAGAAAATCTTTAAATATAAAAGTTGTGTATTGGATTCTTCTCCGTAATATCTACAATTCTGCAGGGTGTTGCATTTTCGGATACCAGTATCCAACTAAAATATTTTAAATTTAACACCCTGTATATTTTTAAATATTATTATTCTGTCATCAATTGCTTATCTGGTTTTTTTAAAAATAGGATCATTTGTTACAGGGTTATTCCAACTTTTTTGGGAAGATATGACGTATGCAAACACAACGAATAAAATTTGCAGCGGCCACGTTGCGGCAGATTAATCAAAAATATTTTGTCAAACGTTTATTAAGATCATCTACTGTCATCCGAAAAATGAAAATTTAAATTCCGTTGCATAGGGTGGTACAATAATTTAATATTTCGATATTATAACTCATTTTTTTAAATTGAACACCCTGTATTTTGTAAGTGATTCAGATAGAGAAATAAATTCTCTTTCAATGTTATATTGGGTTTCCTATACCTAAAGTTCATACTTTTTAAATTATTGCAGTATAAACAATAACAGGACCGTGTTATGCAAATTCTAATTTTTAGAGGGCTGTGGAAGCAACTACATAAAACAAAAACAATTAAGATACTTATCTTTTTTTGGGATTTTTAATGGTGTTTTTAAATTATACAATCTAAACGTTTCGATAACACTTACAGTTATCTTCGTCAGTAGTAATATTTATAAGAATTGTTAAAGATGTTGTAAACAATTTTGTCAAAGTTTGAGAAACTGTTGTATTAATTTGTGACCCTGAATTTTTGAAGGATGAATATAAATATTTAAGAAAATCCTTACAAGATAATGGATATTTACTTACAGATATTAATAATGTTATTACACCTTCTAGGCGTAACCTTAAAGAAAAACCAGTTCTTAACGTTGGTACTGCTTTTCTTCCTTTTATAGCTAATGTGACAAATAGAATTGAAAAATCCTAATTAAATATGGCATTAGGACTATTTTTAAACCTACAAAAAAATTAAAGAGCATTTAAGATCACCCAAAGATGCGTCAAACCCTTTATCATCTTCTGGAGTGTATAAGTTATCTTCTTCATGTGGAAAAGTCTACCTCGGAACCACAAAACGTAGCTTTGATACAAGACGCAAAGAACATATGAGATTTTGCAGATTAGGTCAACCAGAGAGGTCTGCTGTAGCTGACCATTCCCTGAATAGTCTAAATCATGACATTCAATTTGACAATATGGAAATATTGCCAAGACAAACTCATTATTATGTTCTTTTGCAACGTGAAGCTATTGAAATATATAAACACCCTAATAATTTTAATAGACAAGAAGAAAATCTCCGTTTAAATAGGTTTTGGCATCTTATAATTAAAAAAGCATAATGATACGTCTTAATTTTGATTTTAATTTTAGCTTTTGGTATGTCTAGGTTTTTTGCTGTGTTTTTCCTAGACCTTGAAGTAAATGCTTTACCAATTATATGTTAAATTACCACAGCGCTATAATTTAACATAAGTAGTTGAAATTAAATTAAAATTAAAATTACAAAAACGTTTTACATTGTGCTTTTCATTGTTAATAACACTTCCAATTATTGATAAAGATATCTCTTTGTTAGGTTTAACTAGGTTATTTTATTTGATGTGATGTTTGGATTTGTGAATGCTTTTATCATTTTCAAATTGAAGTTTTTCACAACTTTACACTTACATCATAACTCGATTAAATTTTGTTAAATGTGTTTTGGCTGACAAATTCCATTGGTAGCTTTCGTCGTAGAGAGTATTCTGGTTTGTCATCTTTAAGGCAGTTTAACAATATTTAATTTTTAATGACCTCTAGTTATTCTTTACTAAAATTTAAAATTTAATTTTTAGAGTTGGCTTTTTACGTTTCTCAAACTGTTGTATTAATAGCAGGCTGATGTTTATGTTTTAATTTTTCAACTTTGACAAAATTGTTTACAACATCTTTAACAATTCTTACAAATATTACTACTCACGAAGATAACTGTAAGTGTTATCGAAACGTTCAGATTGTATAATTTAAATACACCATTAAAAATCCCAAAAAAAGATAAGTATTTTATTATGAGTGAAAGTTTACATTTTCATAAAAACAATTAAGTCATATTTATTCGCAGTAAATTAGCATTTGTGAGTTGAGTTGCATAAGTTCACTATTTGGTGCATCAGAATGAATTTTTCAAGGGAAGAGTGTTGATGTGATCTGTGTATTAGAATAATGTGATCGAAACTGTCTTCTTGCATCCCGAAGCTATGCTCAGAAGTATCCTGGCAGAAGACACCCACCTGAAGCTTCCAAATACTCAAAGGGAAGTTTGAAACAGCAGGCAGCGTTTACGACACAAAACGTATGCCGGCAAGACATGCAACCAATGAGGAAAACGTATTAATGGCTGTTGCTGCACTGGTTGAAAATCTGTATACCCCATTTTGAAAAGTAATAAATTCCATCCCTGCCATATCCAAAAACACCTTTACAGAGTTATTCAACTTTTTCCGCAAGTTTTAGGAAGCCGGAGGCAATTTTGTGAGTGGATTAATAACAAATTGAATGCCGAACCAGATCTTCTAAACTGTGCCCTTTTTACTGATGAGGTGACTTTTGGTAACAAAGGCCTCCCTAATCAGCGAAATTTCCATCATTACGCTACCGATAAGCTCGAATTCCTGAAAGCAGTTGATCATCTACATCAGTGGTCAATAAACGTGTGGGGTGGAATTGTCGGGACACAGGTTGTTGGTCCACATTTTTTGAGAACAATCTTAATAGTCATATGTATCTCCACTTTCTTGAAGATGAATTGAACGATTTACTGCAACATATCCCTGAAAATGTACGGAACGCATTCAACTGTGCCTGCAACAAAATGGCGGTGTGTTTGAACACTTATTGTAAATTGCTCTGGTATTTTTCTGTTAATTTCATGACATAGGTATTCAAATTTTATAATAAATATAAGTTGTTCCATTTAAAAAAAATGTGTTATGGCCAATTGAAGTATTAAGTTATTGTACCACCGTAGCACAACGGAATTTAACTTCTAATTTTTCGGATGACAGTAGATGAGCTTGATAAACGTTTGACAAAACATTTTTGATTAATCTGTTACAATGTGGCTGCAGATTTTATTCGTTGTCTTTACATACGTCATATTTTTCCTAAAAATAAATGAATAACTCTGTAACTGCTGATCCTAATTCAAAAAATACAAAACGTTACCAAATAGCAATTGATGACAGAATAAGAATATTACAACTATACAGGGTGTTCAATTATAAATATTTAAGTTGGGTAGTGGTATCCATGCAACAACCTGTAGAATTGTAGGTATTTTTAGGTTACGGAGAAGAAGCTCATATACCACTTTTACATTTAAAGATTTTCTCTATCTAAACCAGTTACGGAGCAACGTAAGAATTACGCACTAATTTTACACCCTGTATAATAAAAAATTTTGCCTTTCAAAACCTAAATGGTAATTGGTGTTAAATGCCAATTTCAATCTAAAATGTATTTGATAAGCTTCTGAAACACTCTTGAAGGTGGTGTTTGCTCCGTTGGTATTATTTTTTTAATGTATATTCCATATAACTTATTTTTAAGCCACGGCATAATGTTCTTTTCAGTATTGTGTATATATTTATTAAACCATGTATATCAAGAATTCAGTGTCACACTTGTTTGTGACTAACAGTAACAAAATTTCAAGGAAATGTTTTTTTAAATGTCAATATTCGTAATTATATTTACGGATATAAATGACTAATTAAGTAAATATGTCTTTTACAAATACCACTTTTTCTGTAAAAAAAAAAACTAATTAATTATACCAGAAACAAAACTTGCTTCAAGTAATTTTTTAGATGGCAGTTGTTACTGTGCCTTGTCAAACACTCATATTGAATATTTTAGATCTTTTCTTGGTGCTTCTTATACTTTCTTAACATGACAATCAAACTGGTACAACGAACTCATCTCTAGTTTTTACTGTGTGTTTTATGCAAACATTTTTTTACAACTGCGATAAGTTTCACATTTTTATTCTACCTTTTAATTATTTTTGGGTTAGGATAACCAACCATGCTCGAGAGAGTCATAAAGTTATCAAAACACCCATTAGGCAATGTTTAAATTTTTGTTGTAGATAACATGGAAGATGCATATTGCAAGGTGTTTTGATGAATTATTTCAAAAATGAATTTTAAAGTCTGTAAGTAGAATAATTTTCTAATATCACATACTATTTAATTATTGTACCGAATGTGCCAATCTGCACCATCAGTGAAGTTTTGACATTTAGGTACTGAATTCGTGTGGCAAATTAAAATAAGAATAGCTTTTAAAATTTTCCGGAACAAAAGGTTTCGAGATAGTGCTGAAATTGCAAAGTATTTGACCGGTCACAATAGCGGTCCGTGTAGGTCCCAAATTAAGACCTCAATTTGGTGAACTCAATATGGAGTCGAAGAACTGATTACTTACTTCAGTGTTTGTCCACGGCAAACACATTATGTTCAATAACATAAAATCGTAAAATGCTTAGTATGTGCTTATCGTAACGATATGGCCACCATTTTTCTCGACGAACCGAGCTATAGTCGGAATTATACTCATTTGTAATGACATCATTTTTGTTTATTTTTGTTTAGTATATTCCAAACAGTAGTGACAAAAAATATTTAGGAAAAATTGATGTCAAGGATTATTTATTTTTTATATTCCTGGTTATGTGAATCTGTCAATCAAAAACATTGGTTGCACCATACGTTTTTTCTCACTTAGATGACGTAACTACAAATGGATATAATTACAAGTATATAATAGTTATTTACGTTATAAGTCCGGTACAACGGATATTACGGATGAATAAGTAATTAATTCGGACGAGGCGAAGCCGAGTCAGAATGAGTACGTAATATCCGGGTACCGGACGAATAACGTAACGTACTTTATTTCATACTGAAACTCACTCAAAATTAAGAAGAACCAAAAATACATTTGTTCAAACCTGCGTCCAGCAAAAATTGATAATTATCGTGGTTAGCAGGGTTGCTAGGGATGCTAGGGTTGTTTGTTTACAATTTGCGATCAGACAAAAAAGTAAAAATGTGTGATGAAAATATGAAGCATTCTGACGAAATCTTAGAAAAAGGGAAATCAGGTACAACAAAACTTATTCCCCTCAGGTCTAAGGAGCGTTACAATAAAGAATAATGAATGGCGGCGGCAACATGAAGTGAAAATAATTGATGAGGAAGCTATGCTGCCCTATTTATATAACTTGGTGAGTAGTTTTTCCGTATTAAATACATAGTTTTAGTACAATTTGTTCAATTTCTAGTCCAAACAATACTGTGGTTCTTCTTTGTGGAGCAAATATTCGATGGTAAAATCAATGCTGCTTGTCTTGGAGAATATTGATATTTCAACATTTGTAAGATTGAAACCATTTTTAAAACAAATAAGTACATATTTTATTATTCCATCCCAACTTGTTGCAATAACAATACAGCCTTTACTGCTGATCAACGTAACTCAAACACACTTTTCAATATGGCGTACATAAGATGATGTTGAATGACACAGAATATAACTGTGTTTTCTCATACAAACAATTTGACGATAAATACATATTACCAGGGATTAAAAAAATGAGGGCTACATCATTTAACATTTTAGAAAAAAAAAATTTTTCCTACTTCCTTACGTTTCACGTTAGGTACAAAACGAGATTCCTATTTTTACATTATTAAAATCATCTGGCCACTTTTTATAAATTAAATGAAGGTTATATAAAATTAATAGGAACGCTAAACATTCCATATTTTATTAAGTAGGAAACAGGAACAGCTGTTTATGTTTTTATCCACATAAAAGTTTAATTATATGAAAATATATTAGCTAATTATTCAGCTTCTTTTAAAATCTATGTACTCCATTTTTCCCTGTTGTTCTTTATCTTCACGTTCAATGCAACAAATTTTCAGTTTCTTTTTGTAAATGTTTTATATGTCAGTTTAAGAATTTCTGTCACGTAACAATTTTTTTTAATATGTTTGACGTTCCTACAAAATGATTAAAGTATTCTAGAATTTATTAACCATACAACCTTCATTTCGTATAAAAAGTGGCCACCTAATTTTAATAATGTGAAAGAACAAATCTCATTTTAAGCCTAAACGTACTTTGATAAAACCTCCAGTTGTTGGGTTAAAGTAAAGAAAGCAGAAACGAAAATAACATTTTCCAAAATACTAAGGTGCACGAATCCCCGTTTTTTAAACACCCATACCGTAATTCACTAATAATATTGGAAACTAAACCGTAAGAAGTTCTCAATACATTTTATAAATAGATATCTTCAATATATGGGACATAGAACAGAGTACAATAACATAAAATCACTAGAATTAGAATTTGTGCATTATTAAAATACGACCACCACTTTTTGCCGAATGTGAAACATTTAGTACTAACTATATGGCATTACTATAAGACCATGACAAGCTATAATTGCATTTTTGTTCATTAAAAGTAAATAAATCCTCAACAGAAGGTTAGGTACATTGTTTTCACTGTTTTGACCGAAGATCTCTTCTATTTGTTTATCACTTTTTTTTCGCCAGCCTTACTTATTACCGTCCAACGTACAAATACCTACATATGTAGATATAGAAGGCTATGCAATTGGCCTTTTTTTCACTATCGCTAAATCTACTTATTAACTGATTTTACAACGTTTGCGTAGTTTCGCCAAGATCGGCCATGATGTCTGTGTGGATGTATGTTAGTATCCACGATAAGTCCAGAACGAAAACACCCACATACATTTTCTATTTAAGCTTATCTTCATTTCGCTTAGAAATGATTAGATTCTGGGAGAAATTCAACTGAGGCAGTTTTTTTATTTTTACCAAATATTTTTATATTTCAAGAATATAAAAATATCAAAATATAGACCTTAATCATATAGATTAATTATATTCTATGCAATTTTTTGATACGACGACAAGTTAGCATCTAGATGTATATGAACCCCTATCTGAGATGATGTTTTAAACATCTATTTGACATAGATTATTGTTTTTGTTTTTACAATGTTGCCTATTTTCGTAGTGAACTTGTTATTATTGTTATTAGGATTATTTCATTTCTTTTAATTTCCATTGACGGTATGACGTTATATATATATATATATATATATATATATATATATATATATATATATATATATATATATATATATAGTGAACTACAGTACAAAGCACCGCGCGATAGATGACCAAAAATAATAAGAGTTCGTATACAGCAATATGCGGTCGCTTTTTTTTTTAAAGTTAAAGGATCTTTAGGTTTTTTCTTATATAAATTTAAAAAGCTTTTATTAAATATTAAATTAAACATTTCAAAAAATATAAAAATATAAAAAATCTCTACAGAAGGTTTTCAAATTGGTGTTCTTGAATACAAATATCCAATTTTCGTGTTAATGACTGACGGCATCTTTGAAATATGTTCGTATTATTACGAAATCTATCAGCAGACTCTACTCCATAATTGCTCTTCATGTTTCATAAACCCCCAAAAGGAAAAATCGTGGGGATCAAGATCAGGGCTACGTGTGAGCCATGGCATAGGTCGCTCACGACCAATCCTCCAATTACCAAACCTTCTTTACAAAAATTCCCGTGACCTTTGATAATAGCGAGATGAAAAGTGCGCCGTCATGCATGTAGTGTATTCTTCTGATAATAGTCCAATGAGACAAATTCTCAATACAAGTGTGCAGTTCATTTTAAAAAACATTCCGATAGAGTTAGTCAATCGATTGGGCAATTAGAGTTGTCGATTATAGATGCCCATAAATTAATAGAAAACCCATACAGGTGATTCCGTATTAAAACGATATGATGAAGGTTTTCATCGCTTGGCAATAAGTTATTATGTATGCCAAAACACCATCGCGACTAAATCCAGCTTCATCAGTATCCAAAATTAATGACAGAAAGTTTTCACGCTAACACTGCAATATTGTACACCGGTAAAATCCTGATCGAATAGATGATAATTTTTTTAAAATGAACTGAGTGAAGAAGTCGTTCTTTGGGGATTGGCCTAAATGACTCACAATGAACATTCAGTACAGCTGCACTTACTCCTCTTGTACTTATTTTTGGATTATTGTCTACTACTTCACACTACAATACAACTTCTTCGGTTACAACAGTGCGACGAGTTCTGTGAGTCGCAGCATCAACTTTCGTTTTTTAAAGTAGCCATCTTTTCCCAAACGCCAATGCACGTCAGTAAATGTTCTAACATTAGGACTGTCTTAATGAATATCTCTCTCGATGGATACGTTGAGCTTCGGAAGAATATGATCGAGCCCTGTATTCTGCAGAAGTATAGCGAACCATTTTTGAAAGCAACTATAAACAACGACAATACGTAGGAAGTGAGGAACACCACAAACTTTAAAACTAGGTACGTAGAATATCAAGAACATGACAGACTTTAGCTTAACAGTTACCAAGGATTTATAGTTTTTGCAGAAAAATAAATTTCCTTGGGATAATGAGAAATAAAGAAAATTACAGTGTAAAACAATGTTATCTTTCGGTTTATATGCGTTAGTCCTCCTTGCCACTGGATGCAAAATATTCTGACACAAAATAGTACATGGGTGTACTGTACACTAATTTCGCTTCAATTGTCTCTTTACAATCGCAAGGAATTGAAGAAATAAAAAAATTATAAAAAAAACTGCGACAGCCTATAGCTTGAAAACAAAAAGCGATCGGACATTACTGTATAGGAACTTTTTTTTATTATTTTATGGTTCTCTATTGCGTGATGCTATGCACTGTAGTTTATTCTCTCATCCGGTATATATATATATATATATATATATATATATATATATATATATATATATATATATATATATATATATATATATATATATATATATATATATATATATATATATATATATATATATATATATATATATCATAACCATTGTCACCTTTTAATTCTATTAGACGACGTTTTCAAATTTTTTATTCGACGTTTGGTGTCCGAGCAACAATCATCAATTTTATTTTTTTATATCGCCTCAACCAACGAAACACACTGTATTCGATAGTATTTTTTATTAAGAATTTAACCAGGATAATCAAAGAGAAAACTTTGTTTTAAATTTTCTCAATAACTTTGTCAGTTTTAACAGCATGAACATAAAATTTGGTAGTTTTATGCTTTGTAACTTATTCCGTGACTGCTCATAGAGGGCCATGTTACTTTAGTAAATTAGATAATATCTTATTTGTCCATTGAATAATGGTTAAAATAAGTTAAAACCTGAAAACCCGTGTAAATTTACGTAAAAAATGGTACACTTGTTCAATTTGTCTCTATCGGTTTTTGAGTTATTCACTCTTAGAAAGATCTGTGTTGTAAATAAAATAAAATATTGCCTTAACGCTAACGTTGCGTTATTTATTTTATTGAGTAGAGTTGTGTCATTATTTGCCAAAGTTATGTATCAATAAGTTTTAAGTCAATTTTGAGTATGATAACAAAAGTATTGTGTTATCGCCCTTTTTCTGATTTACATTTGGTAATTAGGTACTTTCAATGAAAATGGTGACTACTAATCAAAAAATCTTTGTAACGGTGAAATGCGTGATATGATTTGTTGTTTTGCTCAGTCAAATTAGGCCGGAGATATTTACAGCTGTACCCAAATCGGAGGCAACCGAATCACAAACTGTTTAGAAATATTTACAAAAGCCTTGGTAAGACAGGGTCTTTTCGTCATAAGAGTCACAATGGCACGACAAAAAAAATTAATGTCGATGAAGAAGAAGTAGTTTTAACTCGTGTTTTGTAAAATCCAGATGTGAGTACTCGTCGGTTAATTGTGGCAACAGGGATAATCCAATGGTCTATCTGTAGAATTTTAAAGGAAGAAAAACTACATCCATATCACTATACTCCAAAAAGTAATTACCTTAAGCTTTACCAGCACGCTTACGATTTACCCAATTTTTACAAGAAGAGGTGTTTTTTATTGGAAAAACAATCGTTTGTGGGGTTCTGAGAATCCAACTGCTGTAAGAGGAAGACAGTTTCAGCATGTGAGTAAGGTGAACCACAGTATGGTTTTAAAGTCGAAAAATTCAGATTTTCATTTTTACAATTTTCATATGATGTTAGTAAATATTAGAAGCCTTCGATAAAATAACACTCGTTTAACATTTCGTTGAAAACTGTTAATGTTAGTTTTATTGCATTGAGATCGTTGTTCTTTGAATTGTAGGTAATTTCAGTTATTTTTATTACACACACCAGCACGCACGCACGCACGCACGCACGCACGCACGCACGCACGCACGCACCACGCACGCACGCACGCACGCACGCACGCACGCACGCACGCACGCACGCACGCACGCACGCACGCACGCACGCACGCACGCACGCACGCACGCGACGCACGCACGCACGCACGCACCACGCACGCACGCACCGCACGACACGCACGCACGCACCCACGCACACGCACGCACCACGCACGCACGCACACGCACCACCACACACACCACACGCACACCACACACCACACACCACACACCACACACCACACACGACACACACGACACACACCACACACGACACGCACACACACACACACACACACACGCACGACACGCACACACGACACGCACACGCACACGCACACGCACACACGCACACGCACACGCACACGCACACGCACACACGCACACGCACACGCACACGCACACGCACACACGCACACGCACACACGCACACGCACACGCACACGCACGCACCACGCACACGCACGCACACGCGCACACACGCACACGCACACACGCACACACGCACGCACGCACACACGCACACACGCACACACGCACACACGCACACACGCACACACACAGCGCACACGCACACACGCACACGTCGCACACACGCACACAACACGCACATAACACGCACGCAACTCGTACACAACACGCACAACACGCACATGCATACGAACAAGCACACGCGCACGTACACGCAATCGCACACGCACACGCACGCGCACACGCACATACGCACACACGCACACACGCACATACGCACACGCACAAGCACACGCCCACGAAAACGCACCCCCACGCACACACACACACGTTCATACGCACTAATTCATTCTAATTCAACCGCATGGACGATATTTCTTGAGACTATCGGAAATTTAGGGGTACTATTTTGCTAAAACAAAAACCAAAAAAAATTAATAGTAAATAGGGTCACGGAAATTGCAGTTATTCGTTATTTTGAAGCCGAGAGAATTCAATTCAGATATTGTTAATGATTCTAATTTGAGTTATGACACTGTTCACATAACATTCGTTACATCTCATGGACTGATGAATAAGAATTTTTTAAATTCTGGAATGTATAACAAAAAAAAAACACTGATACTGGTCGAGGGAAGATGTTTTGTCGAAACAGCCTAGGGATCCACAAGTCTGTTTCGGTTTTAACGTTTGGTGCGGTTTAATTGGTTCGCGGATTTATGGTTCTTTTTTATGATGGCTACCTAACTGGTGAATGATATGTGGAATTTATGACGGACTTAGATTAATTAGACCTTATAAGTAGACCGAATCTACATTTTCAGCAGGAAGGCGCTCGTGCCCACAACTAAACAGGTACTTATCAATTTTTAAGTACTAGTTAATCTATGTATGGGAACAAGTGGTCTCGCCGGTTACCAGACTTGACCCCACTCGATTTCTTTTTTATTTAAAAAACGAAATTTACAAACAAAAGTATAACATCGACGCTTTAGAAATTGCAGTTAGGGAAAAACTAAACCAGAAAGATTGGTAGAACCTTACTAAAAACAGTCCGAGCGGTTGAAAAACGTACCCCAAAATTTAGAATGGTTTCCACTAAAAAAATGTTTTTTACTTAAAAACTCGGAAACACGAGGCTCGATTGTTTTTTGCATTCTTTAGTCTTAGACGGCGTGAAAAGTGCTACTGGTTTTCTAATTTAAACAAGTTTGTATTTAATAACAAAGTTAGTAATGGTGGACATTTAATTTGGATAAACCTGTATGCAAAATAATTACGAAAGATTTTAAGGGGTGGTTGCCGTAGTTATTTTGTTGCTATAAACGTAGGTCGAGATTCGAGATACAGAGTGCTTACATTTTGCAAAAGGCTTTGGGTAGGTTGCTGTCAATAATTTCTAAAAAGTTTTGTTATCTAATACAGTAACATTAAACCAAAACTATAACACAAAACAATATCAGTAAAAATAATTTTAAATACTGGCAAACCTACAACAGATTTTCAAAATGACTTCACTCACACGTGATACAAGGGTAAACTCTTCGCCTCACGGACTATCGTATTCACTGAAATATTCCTACTGTATTTCTTATTGTCTCACAGTCGGCTGCATTTCGATTCCTGAGGTTTTGAACATTTTCGACCTGATTGTAGTAAGCCAGTGACCTGAGAAACTCCAAATGTAAAAAGCTAAGGGATTTAATTCAATGCTGCGTACCTCCCCTACCTATCCAACGATTTGGATATACTGGATCTAAGTAACGAAGTAGATTAATGTTAAAATGGGCACCGGCGTGCATAAATCATAAATTTTGTGTGAGGTGAAGAGGAATTTCTTCAAGAAGTGCAGATAACTCTTCCTGTATTAATCGATGATAAGATTCGCCATTTAATCGTATTGGAAGGAAATATTGACCAATTAAATGATCATGAAGTATTCCAAGCCACACATATATTACTGAAAATTGATGTTGAAAATGAGCTTGAAAGATTCCGTATTGATTTTCATCAGCCCATAAGCAATTGTTATGAAAATTTCGTATAGAATCTCTGGAAAACTTGCCTCGTCAGTAAACAGAACGCCATTTAAAAAAATATGGATTTTGGGCGGTTACATTGAGGTAGTAGCGCCTGTACACGTTGAATATGAAACGGACGATTGCTGCTCTTTTAGAATTTTAAATACGGTGAGGTCGCTTACATTCAATATGTTTTCGAGTGACTCTGAAACTATATTTAGAACTGCTCCTACTAGTCGTACAGTTCGTACTTATCGTTTTATAAATGTACCATCTTCGCGTAACGTTGGTGAAGGCGAGCACATATTGTATGATGAGGTATCCTACGGTCTGGATACCACTCAGCCTACAGTCGCCGAACTTGCAAACCATTTCCATTACTTCGACCATAGGCAAAATGCATACATGCAATTTCCGCATTTATAAAATTGTCCAGTTTTTTTGAAGACTCGAAAATTATTTACTTATTGGCATTTTGTAGCAAACTAATAATGAAAAAATTCTAATTTGATATTTTGACGAGATGGTTGTATTTTATTTAAAAATATTGACAGCAAGCTACTAGATAATGTATCAATGGAAATTAATAATACACAATTTGATTTATTTTTTTACTCAAAAAAGGTGCGCCCTGCGAAAAAGATTCAAGAGACCATCTCTCCAAAGCGTTTTGCAAATTTCGAGTCAATATCTTTAAAACTCTTTGAAATAATTAACCCATTACTGCCCAGAAAAAAAAATGTTTGCAATTGTTCTTTCCTTAATACGGCTTAGTGATTAGGGTCTCAAATGACCCAAAAAAATTTAAAAATTTGTCACCTCCCATAACCCCACAAACCCCGTACAATATATGGTAAAGAATACACAATAATAGGGAAAAGGTATTGATGTGTAAACACTTTAATGCTTCTTTGCTAAAACTACAGCTACATGTGACAAACAATAAAATAATCGAAGTTATTTAGTGTGATAAGGATAAAACAGTCAATACACAGTCCTATGTTACATTTACACACATTGTACGAGCTTTAGTGAACATTCCGGACCAGCACAACGTCTTCGTTTGTTATCTGGTATTTTCTGTACCAAATGGTCTCTTCTGTCATATGCCAGAACTTGTTGAGCTTCTAAAGATTTTGAAGATCTTTCTGGCACCTTCGGTAATGTTGCATATAATTTCAGGTATGCCAATACGATTTCTCCGAAATTGTAATTGGGGAATATCACGTACTAAGTGACGGTATAAGAACCAAGCATTGTGTACGTAAGCATCAGTTAACCAGGAAAATAAGGCCCAGTACTATTTCTTGTTGCGTATCTTAATTCGATAATTTGCATCCATCCGATCAGTTCCGCCCATGGATGTATTATACCTAGCAAAAATAAATGGCCTAGGTATCTGTATTTGAGCCTTGTGTTTCTGCGAATATCTTTTCACATTGGTAGTTGGGTTCACACCATAAATATTTGATGCAACATTTACTACTGAATTATCCTTCCATTTACATAATAATATACCATCAGTTTTGCTTATAACATTTTCAAAGTGTCCTCTGTCTTTCTTCATAGATTTGTCTTTTGTAGGAATTGGATAGGGTTTTGGGATTCGGTTCTCCTTATTGTTCCACAACCACAAAATCCATTGTCCGCCAGATATTTGAGTAAATTGAAGCTTGTAAATAGATTGTCAAAATGAAAACTAAAACGGAGATTTTGGAGATGTTGGAGGAAGTTCTTTATCATTTTATTAACGGTGCTGCAGCTTTCCCAATCGATTTTTCTATTTCTTCATTGGTTGAAACTGATTTTCCTTGGTAGACTTCAAAATCTATCAAATAACCCTCACTCGTATTTAGGGACCACACCTTGTATCCAAACCGGATCGGTTTACCTCTGATAAACTGCTTTATTCCATGTCTACCGTAGTATTTTACCACACTCTCATCAAATGATAAATTTTGCACTGGAACAAAATTTTCTATAAACTTTTTTTCAGTCTATTTACTATTGGTCGGATTTTCCAAATTTTATCACCACCAGGAATGAATTGTTCGTTGTTCGCAAAATGTAAAAATCGTAAAATTTGCTCAAAACGATTTCTTCTCATTGCGTTGGAAACTAATGCGTTGAATCCATCTTCGTGATGCTCCCAATACATTCTTTTGCAAGGGGCTCTATTACAGCCGCTCAAGAGTAAAGTACCAATAAAACATTTTACTTCTTGTCCAGTAATGTTTGGTGTAGAATTCAAAAAGGATGCATATCTATTTGTCTCTTCTACTAAAAAATCGATCGGGTCATCGTCGATAAATGATTCAAATAATTCAACAATTGATTTCGAAGAATGCCTTTCATAGTTGGGCTTAGGAAATTCTCTCTCTCTATAAGGTCACCTATGGTAGCGTCCTGTTTTCTACCTGTATCTGGCAAACGATCTTTCAACACTCGTGGTCTCAATTCGGCATCAGCTAATAGCTGGTTTCTATTAAAATTGTTAAAATCTCATCCAGAATCTTCATCACCGGAATCCTCATCACTAACTAAAGATGGTTCAGGTGGTGCAATAAAAAGATCGCCTTCAAATTCTTCTTCATCATCAGCCAGTAATATTTCCAGGCCTGGTTCGAGAATTGCTGCCAAGGCGCTGCAAATATCAAAATTTCATATACTATTATTGTATAATTCTTCCCTCTAAGTTACTGTCTCAGAGCAAAAACTTGTTATTTAGTGAAAAATACAGAATTGAAAAAAAAACGCTATCACAAGTGCCCAGCGCACCAAATGTGGTACTCTGCACTTTAGTCATGTATAGCTTTGACTACATTTTTTTTTAAAGACAATTATTATCGATCAATACATCATTTCTAAACATATTTCAATGGATTTTCTTTTATTGGAAAAGTAATACTCAATATCCATATTTCGGTCAAAATACGTGAAGCACAAAATTATAAATTTTTGTCAACCCGTCTCGTTGGGAACAAAGAGAGCCACTGGCTACTGTACGACAGAAATTCAAATGTAAGGGTTCTCAGAAGAGTGACGAATGATAAAATCGCTGCCGCTTAGCTTGCATTCTCAGAAATAGTAGATTAAAAGTTCTGTGGTTTTAAGACCATATATGGGACGCCGGACTGTAATGGGTTAATAAAAATCAAAAAAAAATCAAATTTAAACCCTCTATATCTTGGAAACAACCTACATTTATAGCAACTTTTTTTCACAAAATAACTTCGTCAATCACCCCTTAAAATCATTCGCACTTCTTCACAAACACCCTGTATATATATATATATATATATATATATATATATATATATATATATATATATATATATATATATATATATATATATATATATATATATATAACAAATGCAAAACTTCAATCCCAACGTAATGCTTCTTTACAACGATCAGCGCAAGGTGCTATTTCCACCCAAAAAATAAGGGAGTATTCACATTTACGAGGGACGTAAATTATATGGAGGTTTCAGCCTTGAAGGCATCTCTAGGCTATACTCGATGATCGAAATAAACATAATCAGTACAAATAAAGAATGTGTTAGATAGTTCCTTCATCTAAATTTGTGTTTCACATTTCACAAAATCACATTCGTACGCAATACGCGTCCCTGTTTATTTACAGGCATGTTACCCTACGCAGTAGATTAATATTAAAAATATTAAACATGGACTACTGTCTATAATAAACGTTACTACCAATAGTGTATAATTTTCATGAATTAATAGTAATTAATAATATTAAAATTCTTGCTGGCTTTCTTCACCAACTATTTACGAGTAATTTCAACTTTTTTTTATGCGCACAAAATATTTTATTTAGATGCAAGGTAATGGTAAAGATAAATGGTTTTACTGTTAGTTATAGACGTGTTCAATCAACGCTTTTATTATTAAACATAATTAACCACACATTCCATATTACTTAACATTGGTGATGATTCTTAATACTTAAAAAATAGCTTCTTATCAAGTATTGCATATCTTTGCCATTTATAAAAAATTATGAATACAAAAATTCACGTTTTAAGGATGTAATCTTTAGCAAAGCTTTAATGAAAATTGTTAAGTGTTCAAATTTACTAATATTTAGTTACACAAATGATAATTAAGTCATTTATATTAATTAGTGGGCGGTAGATACTTAATTTAGAATTTTGATCAAATAGATGCACATAGTAAAATGTTAATTTCATTTAATTACTTTACAAGAATTATATTTAATTTATTCAGATGCTATTTATGCAAAAAATCACAGATAGATTCAAATTTCATTCTGTTTGAGTATGTAATTATGATTTATTAACAAATTAATCATGAAAGCGGGTTTACTATTTTAGAAACGTAAACGTCTACATTTACATTTTTACATACAAAGTGATTTAGGAGTAGTAACCACAAATATAATATGTTGTTTATTATTTATTATTACCGTTTTAAATAATATTTTAGTATATTTGATAATGTAACAAAGAAAGCACAACATGCGTAGAATGCGTATGTGGGTATCGATGTTCTAGTTTCTTACTAACATTTTTGTTGTTTTGGAAAAATCAAACCCAAGGTGTATATTACGAAAGTTGCATTCATTCATTACGTTTGCTAAGAACTTTGCAGCAGGAAGGCAAACACAAATGTTACAGAGCAGCACTAGTATAATCATATCGCAATGATTCATTGGTCCAAGAGTGGAATCATAAACCTTTATCAAACTTTGCATGAATAATATCAATTATACATTGCACTTTCAAGAAGAGAAGCTTACACGAAAACTTAATAACAATATTTAAGACTTATAGAATAATAGTGTCTGAGTCATGAAAAAACACAATCGTTACTTCCTACTCCTAATCTTTAATGTCATAATGCTATTGTACAATTGGTAGGCGAAATAAAACATTACAGTCACAGTTTTATTTTATTCTCACCAAAACCTTCGAAAATAATTTTTTTTAAATCCCATTTAATGTTAAATAAAAAGGAAAATAAAGTGAAAATATTTCAAGGATAATTTATTCCATTTGAAAGATTCATTATAGTTTAATTAATTAAAATTAAAAATAATTCGTTACACTTATGATTTTCAAGGTTTTAGCAATAGTGATAAAACAGTATCAACCAATTAATTAGTTATAATGAAGTTCGAAGTCAAACGACTAAAGTTAAATAAATTTAATTATAATTATAATTGAATCATTTAATATGTCGTCAGTTACTTCACTCGTGTAACTACCATTTTTAAGTTTCAATGTAGAAATAGAAAATTAAATTTAAAATTTACAATAATTTTGGAAATACCAAAAACTTGACATAGAAGCCAAAAATTCCGGTTAATATAGGTTCTTCAAAACCAACTGTTTTATACGTCTATGGTTCTATATTTTCTCTAATTAAATTAAAATGTGACAATTTTGTTGTCAGTTGCCCGTCACAAAAGTAACAAATTACTGTCCATACCTTAAATCTGAATGTGTATTGCTTAAGCATTAAACTTGCTTGTATGTTCCAATAGTAGATTCCGGTCTCTTGACATGTTTTGTACCATAGGAAAGCATTTGCGTGCGAAAGTGGTCACCAGACGCATGTTCTTTACCACAGTCAGTGCAAACCGAGTTGGCGTGTTTCTTCGATACATTTTCATCGATAGCATTTCAATGCTGACCAGGTTTATTGGCTGGGTTGGTAATTTACAATAATAGCTCATTGTCTAGCTGCATGCCTGCGTATCTGATTAGTGCTCATACAAGACGAAACATTCTTGTAGCTGGGATTGAACTTCAAACATTTCAAACTAGTCTCGCACATATATCCAATTTGTGTGGAACTGTAACGCGTTTTAGATTTTTTCAGCGACTTTTCCATCCCCTCTATTTCATCTTCTTCTTTAAGGCCCCGTTTTGTTGCCATTTGTTTGTTAAACCGCGATTCAAGGTCTCTTTAGCTTTGCCGCCTTCTTGTGAACGTGGGCTTTTGTTGGACTCCCGCCATCTTCGTGCGCCTTGTTGCTTTAACGCCTATTAGGCTGAGTTTAATATTATTGTCCAGCATCTTGAAGCTTATTCCTACATCTACGCTTCATTAGGCAGAATTTGGTCTCAACCTCTTGATATAAGGCCCCGTTTAATAATTAGTCCTGTGTTTCTATACGTTCATCTTGAATTTGGTTTCAGCATCTCGAAACGAGGTTATTTTGATAGAATTCATTAGCGTGAAACAGGTGATATCCAAGACCCTCTATCTCTTTCGCTACCTCTTAATGGGTCAAATATCCGTCTTATAAGGTTATTTTGATGTGTAGTATTTTGATAACGTATCCGTCGTATTTTGAATGTAGCTGAAGTGAGTTTGTATGCGTATTGTAAGTTGGTCTAATTGATACGCCACTGGAATTTAGTGAGGCATTGGTTATCGTGTGAAAGAATATTTGAATGCTGTAGAAAGGTTTTCGTGTTGCAAGCGTTAAATTTGGTTGAGAAATAATCTCTTGAGTAAATTTGTATTGATACGGTACCGGTAAAACTACTGGTCTTTTTGCTACCGTGAATGAAGGAATTTGAACTAAAGAAATAGTTGTAGACGTGTGAGTGAGTGAGCTTATGATATATTGACATTTTATTAACATGCAGTAAGGAATATGGATGCATATTTTTGTTTGTAGATTTTTTGTAATATGGTGCAATAATGGAAAATTTAATGCATGTTCAAGAATGAAGTGATAGAATGTGAAGGAGTTCGTTGGAATGTGTGGAAATAAGATTCGCCCACATGCGAGATTTGCATAAAAAGTTGAGGGATAATCTGGTTAATCTACAGTGTGAATGCAATTGTAATTGATGATTTCTTCGGAAAGTTTTTAGTGAATTTGCAAAGTTATTCAATATGGATACGTTCATTTCGCATTGTTAGGCTTCTTCCACGTTGGAACCTTCGACGTGGCAAAGAAACACACGAAATGCTCAATTGGGATAGGTGAATTTTGATCTTAGCGCGAATTTATTGTGACGTATTGGTAATATGGTGGGCAGAAGGTATATAAGGGAGTGTCAAATTTGAGGGTTAAGTTACTTGGTTAGAGGTTTCACTTTGAGTAAGAGGCGCGCGCGTGATAACTATCAGAATGGGTAGTGTTGGAATTTATTTGTGAAAATTATAGTTTAGCAGAGCTAGTATAGCGACTGCATTAACCCATAAGGAGATAAATCATATAGACATTCACAAATAAATAATTAAATTTATATATTGTGAGTTGAAGGAAAACATTAGTGATTTTCTTAAAGAAAAAAAAAATGCTTAGGCAGATTAGAAGTTAACACAGCAAATATTTTGGTATTAGTGTTCAATTGTGGGACGCGTGACCTAATATTATTATAAAGAGAACTGAAGGTAACCATTTAAGCGACCGATATAAAATTTTGTAAAATTTAGTTAAGCTATTGGTGATTATCATTGAATGTGTACAATCATTAGCAATACCAAATTGAATGTATTAAAGCTAATAAGAACTTTAATGTGTATATGGAAGTAACCATTTTTTCATTGTGGTAAACATTTTGAAGGGCGAACATCACAGTATAAGTATAAAGAAGTACGATTATCTTTTAATTAGATATTCCTTTTGTTATTGTAGCATTAATTACGGTTCATTCAATGAAAAAAAAATCGAACTTTAATTATTTTGTTGTTTCTAGTTTTAGGAAGGGGGTAATTTTAGTCTTCACTTATTTATGTGTTGGTGGTTTTTTTTAAACCACGCCGTTGTATATAATTTACATGCGAATTGGTCATATATATATATATATATATATATATATATATATATATATATATATATATATATATATATATATATATATATATATATATATATATATATATATATATATATATATATATATATATATATATATATCTATATATATATATATATATATATATATATATATTGTCGCTTATTTGTGTCAATTGTGTGCCTAACTGGTTACACCTTCTTATAAGCGAAGTCAGGCTTTGCATATTTTCGAATTTAAGGATCGATTGGAAATTTCGTAACAAGCCAAATCGATCACAAAATTTCATTTTAGCTTTGAAATATTAAAGCAAAACACTACTAACAAAGTACTTATTTTTTTTATTCAGCATAAATTACTGTTTTGAGGTTTAAAGTTTAAACCTATTAATGATTGTCTAAATACGATTTTAAAGATAAAGTATTAATAAAATATAAAGATATTGTTGACGACACAAGCACTATTTTATCACAGTTAGAAATATAAGTTTACAGTTATACGAGGGATACTTAAAAAGTATTCAAGTTAGCGTCTTACGTTTCGGGAATTTTCGTTTGTACATGGTGTGTTTAATAAGTTTACGACGACTCATGTATTTCAGAATTTTCTTAAGCGTTTGCATCAATTTACTTTGAAGTGCGATTGAATTTGAATGTTGAATGGTTTTACTGAGTAGGCTTGTTACGTTTTTAGTTGGAAAACGTTTCTTTTTGATAATGTATGTCATTTTGTCAAATTTACTTACTAAAAACAGCAATTTATTCTTAGTTTGAATGCTTCGAATTCACTATTTCGCAAATTTTTACGCATCTCTAATTGCATTTAAATTAACGTATGTAACTTCTGTACACATCTCTTACTTACTTAAAAATAAGTCAAATGTAGTACCTTCAGCCACATCTCTGAGATTTCGGATCATTTAATATAAAGCAGTTAAAAGGAACATTAGGAGAAATTTGTAGAAGATGAAATTGCCTTAAAGAATATTGAATTAATTCGAGACAAACTCATCATTCAACATTTTTAATGACATAATGAATTCAGAAATGATTTTTTTTCAAATCCCAAGACAAATTTCCAAGAGGAATATTTTTCCAATAGAGATGGATTTAATACATGGCCGATAAAGGAAAAACTTCCTTTTTTCATAAGCTTCACAAAGATATGAAAAAAACTTATGGTTGACGTACTAATTACTGAATTGTTACAGGAATACACCCCAGGAAAAACTTTTAGAGCATAAAATTACCTTCAAAAATATGGTAAAGTAGATGAGAATTGACGATTTGTCCCTCACTTTTCAATCAATCTGTACATTTACGGCAAGAAATACGTCTCCTTTACTGATATCTATTCATCACCGTAGCAACGACTTGAGATTAGTAAGTTAGTTGTCAAAATTTGTTTGCTATTACAGTTTTGCTGATTTCAATACGAGTTCTTTCTGTTGTAGTGATATTGTAATTTAGTTTTTAATCGTTCTTGTTCTTGGTTTTCAATTATCTTCCTCCTTATATCGACCACGCCCATTTCCAGTGTAGCTGGCTTGGTAACCGGCTTATATCGGTAAGCATACACGACGCTTAGTGCGGTTTGGACGAGTAACAGTCTCTCTTTTTGCTTAGAAGTAAATGTAGCGCTACCTTGTGGAATAATCGAAAGTTTGCGTACAGTTTGCAAGACCACCCCACGATATACATTAAGCTAGGAGTGTCACCTTCTGGTATAATTAGAGATTAGTTTGTAACTCCACCTGGTGGTATAAATTTAAACTAGAACCATCAAATTGTGGTGTAATTAGAAGTGAACAGTTTGTAATGTTATTTTGTGATATAATTTAGTTTGTAACATACAGTTTGGAATGCATTCTGATGGTGCAACTTAAAAGCTTCATTCAAAAAATACACCTGAAAACCCAAACAATGTGCGCCAAATGTGGAATAACACGTCTACTCCCAAACAAGTAAACACGCAAAAAAGAAACTGGCAGTCAAGTAAATCAAAAATGTTAAACAAGCAATTTAACATCCAATAAATTAATACTCATCTAACAAAGCAAATACATACAAATACCTGACCATTAAATAAACAATGTAATCACTTAAATATGCAACCCCATAATATGGTAACTTGCCAACAAGTAATTGTATTGCCGAAAACATCTAAACATGTAAACAAAGAACCTAGCAGTCAAACAAACACAATATATATAAACCTTTAAGCAAACAAACACCCAAATAAGTAAACACGCTAGCGATCATCCTTCAAAACAAAGAAAACTCGACAACAAACCGCCAAGTACACCAAACTTGCGGGAAGTAGTCGAGAAAGTATACAAAATAAACTGAAAGACGCAATGATAGATACCCTAACGATCTTAAAAGAAACTAAACAAGCTATTGTACATAAAACCAGGTACAAAGCAATGTGAACCCATAAAGACACAAAACTCCAAAACAGCAAAACCAGCCAAAATACACCAAACACATAACAGTTGTACCACAGCAACTAAAGCACGCCAAAAAACTAGTAGCCAACAAATACATACGCAAACTAGCAATCACCAAAACACGTAATCCCACACACACACGCACGCACGCACGCAAGCCCGTACACGCACACGCCCCCGCACGCGCACACGCACACGTACACGCACATGCACACGCACACGCACATGCACAAACACGCCCGCACGCGTACACGCACACACGCACGCGCACACGCACACGTACACGCACACGCACACAGTTAATCAATGTAACGCGCGGAAATTACACTGTGTGAAGGAAACCAAAATTTCACTACCATAAAATTGACTAAAATTTACAATTTGACCTAATCCATATATATATATATATATATATATATATATATATATATATATATATATATATATAAATTAAGGCAAGATGTCTACTAAACCCACGGACCCAGATATTTCGACGATAACCCCTAGACGCAGCCTCGTTTAATTATTCACAAATTTAAAAGCAACGGTACCATTTAGACTGCCCTTCCGTCAAAAACGGATGTCCACAGCCACCCTAATTGCGGAATCATAAATAAAGAATTAATAAATTTAATCAACGGAAACTTTGCGAATATGCCGGATGAGAACGGAACTGCTACCCAGACTCGCATTAAAAAACTGCTTTATATAAAAATTTTAAATTTTGGTTGACGACTTGGTTAAGTACCATATTTTAAGAAAGTAAACATGCAAAGAAAACTTGACAACAAACCGCCAAGCACACCAAACTTGCGGGAAGTAATCGAGAAAGTATACAAAATATGATGAAGACCTTAAAATAAACTAAACCAGCTATTGTACATGAAAAAAAGTACAAAGCAATGTGAACCCATAAAGACACAAAACTCCAAAACAGCAAAACCAGCCAAAATACACCAAACACGTAACAGTTGTACCACAGAAACTAAAGCACGCCAAAAAACTAGTAGCCAACAAATACATACGCAATCTAGCAATCACCAAAACACATAATCCCACACACACACGCACGCACGCACGCAAGCCCGTACACGCACAAGCACACGCACACGCACACACACGCACACATACACGCACGCGCACACGCACACGCACACGCACGCACACACATACGCACACGTACACGCACACGCACACGCACACGCACGCGCACGCGCACGCGCACACGCACACGCACACGCACACGCACACGCACACGCACACGCACACGCACACGCACACGCACACGCACACGCACACGCACACGCACACGCACACGCACACGCACACGCACACGCACACGCACACGCACACGCACACGTACACGAACACGCTACCCAGGCTCGCATTAAAAAACTCCTTTATATAAAAATTTTGAATTTGTTTGATGATTGGGTTTAGTAATATGCATATTTTAAGATAAAAATCAAATCACAGCCACTTCCGGTTTCACCGGAAACGATTAAAATTTTGCTATTTTGAATGGCAACCCTAGTATACTTTGCATACTTGAATTCTACGAGAAATTCTAAACATTTTTTATGTAGCATATCCTATACCAAAACTTAATAGGTTTTGATTTATGGAGCTCTAAGGTTTAACCCTTTTTGACATCTATTTGAGTTTTTCAAAAAACGAAGGGTGCATGGTGCAATTTGTACGCCCATCAAGGCACTTTGGGATGACAGAATAAAAAATTGAAGTTAACAATTTTCACAAATCGATATTTTCGATTTTGAATATTTTCATCGAGAAATTGGTATTACTTACAACCATAAGACTTCCAGTACCTATTCCTACTTTTTTATCCTCTAGCCATTTATATCTTCATTTTTTATTGTCAAACCACTGATATTACTGTTTTGTTCTTTTGTTATTGGGTCCATTGAATGAATAAAATACTTCAGTCTATGGGTATTCAGAATAATCAAATCAAATTAACCATGCCACAGGTTTCTGTGGTTTCTAAAAACAATTTAATTTTGACAGGTAACTTACTTATTACTTGTGAACTAAGCAGATTGTTCAAAGTTTATTCTATCTTGATTCATTTAGATTTTAGAAGATAAACGAAGTATGCTGAGACGAAAACAAATGATTCAATTTGTATTTCAATCTCTGATTTTTTTAGAATTCTTTATTTTTTTATTTTACTTTATTACATAGGTAGGTAGGTACATACATCTTCTTCAATACAACACTTTTCTACAATTTTCCGTAGTACATTATCTTTTTGCGGTATAGTAATATTAGTAATAGTTGTAATAATTAGGTTTCTTTAAACGTCTAGGTGGGACAAAATAGACTTTTTCTTTGATATGACCCCAGAAAAAAAAATCTAGGGGCGGCGAAGGGGCTCATTCATCCCTATCCGTTGGTGCTCAAACCTGCCATTTATATAGTTCACATAAATCCTAGCAGTATGAGACGGCGCACGATCCTGTTGAAAATACATATTGGGAATTTGGGCAAGAGGTAAATTATCCTTAAAATCATTGACTCTTGTTTCCAAAAAATTCAAATAAACTTTCGATGCAAGGGGCTCGTTAAAAAATATTATACCTGCAATCCTCGTCCCTAAAACACAAGTCATGCATTAACCCCAAAGGGTTCTTGAAAAGATCCTTCCCTGAACAGATGTTGATTTGCACTCGCACAATATCTCACATCGTTCCTGTTAAACATTCCCAGATTTGTGAAGCGAGAGTCATCAGAAGACAATAGCCTGCTACTACAGTTGTTATTATGGTTATAATTCTCCCTACACCATCGGCAATATTGAACTAGCCTAACAAAGTCACCCAGGTGTTGATGGATTTGACATTTGTAGGGTTTATACTTATGTTTCTTTGAAATTTGTCTTGCATTTTCCCTACTTACTCCGATTTGATTTTCACTGTGACGCGTAGAAATGTTGGGATCAACATTCACACATGCCAGAATGTTTGTTTCAACTTCTTCACTAATAATGAATTTTTCTTCATTTTCATTTTGGAGAACCGTTTTTAAATGTACCAGCAATGGAAAATAGGCGTACCAAGGTTGGTTTCTGTCGAGGTATCATTCTACATAGAGTGTTTGGGCCTGATTTTTATTTTGCAAGCACTCACCATAAACCAGAAGCATGTCTATGTGTTCAGCTCTTTTAAAACTTACCATTTTAAACAAATTAGAAAAAAAAATTTATTTACACCAAAAAACAGCGCAAAATAAAGCAGCATAATTTACAAAAATTTGCAACAATCTGCCAAACTCACAGATGATAAAAGTTACCTGTCAAGATTAAATTGTTTCTGAAAACCATAGTAGCATGTAGCGTGGCTAATATGATTTGATTTTCCTAATAATACCCAGAGACTTAGGTATTTTATTAATTTAATGGACCGAATACGTATAACAACAAAATAATATCCGTTGTTTGAAAATAAAAAATGAAGATGTAAATGGATAAAGGGTAAAAAAGGAGGATTGGTTAGCGAAAGCCTGTGGTTGTAAGTTATACCGTTTTCACAAAAAATGGATGAAAATTTTGAAATCGTCATATCGAAAAAATCTATTTTTGAACTTCCCTTTTGGAAAATTCAAATAGATGTTAAAATAGGTTAAACTTTAGAGCTACATAAGTCAAAATGTATTAAGTTTAGCTATTGGAAACAGATGATGCTATATAAAAAATGTTTAGGGTTGCCATTAAAAATAGCAAAATTTTAATCGTCCAGCAAAATTTCTAACTTTTATCTAAAGCCGTTTTAAAAAGCGAACCTGGGCGGTATTTTCGTTGTCACCCGGTATACTTAAATTTTATACACACATGATAGCAATAGCATCGGTATATTCTTTCGAAAGCTAATAGTAAGACCTAGTGACTTCAAAGATTAAAGACAATTTAAACCCAAGATAACAGCTGTATTTGGTGAAATAAGTTAATTTTACCATAATTCATTAGTTTGAAGCGAGGTTTAACATTTAAAATGCTCTGCCTCCCTCGCTACCTGTTAATAAGTGAATTCATTGCCTCTCTGTTTTAGGTTAGCAGTAAACGTATAGCTTGTGGTATAATCGAAAATTTGCAAGGCCATCGTGCAGTATAATTGGAGCTAAAAATTGTCGCCTTGTGGTATAATTAGAGGTTTTCATATAGTTTGCAACTCCATCTTGTGGTATAATTTAAACTAGAATCATCATATTATAGAAGGGAGCAAATAATTTTCATTGCCAAAATGTCATAATGAATTTCTACAGCGGCCTTAATTGCGGGGTCATAAAAGAAATTAATAAATTTAATCAACTGCTTGCGAATATACGCTTTATACACACGTAACAGCACTATCTTAGAAAGTCATCGCTTTCGAAAGCTCATAGTTAGACCCTGTGACTTAGAGGTACTTTAAACACAAGGTAACAACTGTGTTTTGTGAAATTATCCAACATAAAATCTTAGAAGGTATTGTCTAGGCATAATTAACTAAATAAATAAATACCTAGATCTGCCATAGATGTAATATTATTAAACCGTCTTAAAAATTTTATTCCAGAACATCCTCCACGGACGAAAGTAAATAATAGAAGATGTTCTAATAAAACTGCTGTTTCTAAATAGACACAATCGTAAATATTTGTTGGATGTGTTAGTATTTTGACCATATCTAAGTGTTTAGTTGTGAATCTTTCTATCTATAACTATTTTACAATAAAACACATCCTTCGCCAATATAAATTTTGATAAATCGAAATACAGGATTTATAAACCCGGAAGGTAAATATTGATAATAGAGAAAATAGTTAACGAAGTGGAGAGAGAACATTGAAAACTGTAGGCAAACTTATATTAAAACGAGATTAAAGCGAGATTAACACTCTGAATTGGCTAGAATTGTAATAGAAATAATACGAATGAAAGAAGTGGTCAAAAAAATTGAATTGAAAGACTGAAGGGTTAAATGAAATTACAAGCGGAAGAAAGTATGAAAATATGATTAAAACTAACTTAAAAAAGAATAAATTGCAACTAAGCTCAGCCTTAACATGCGCCTTAAAAAACAATTTTTAAGATCTTTACCTAAAAGCAGTTTTGAGTTTTACGTTTCCCGGTCTTTGGAAAATGGTGAAAAACTTAGAAATAATACAAATTAGTATCAGACTCTGAATATTAGCAATTCAAAACCTTAAAGTTACATATTTATGTTGTATAACAAATCAACGACTTTATCTTCTTAAAAAAATTTGTATTGAAGAGTAAACCTGAAATACTACGTTGCTTCATTCTATGAAGGTCTATAGTCATTTTAAGAGAAAAAGTAACAGATAAACGTTATTTATGGTTCAGATTTGTTGTGTAGTTAAGCAACTAGTTTTAGCATTGTAACTTCATGTTGAAAGTTAGATATTTTCTCTAACAAACTTGGACATGTAAAATAATATTTTTTTTATATTATTAGATAAAGTTTACGCTTTACACCATGCGTGATTGTACTGAAACAATTCAGGAAGTATTAATTTTATGCAATTAATAAAACGAGCAAATGACCCATATCTCGTATATGAAGGAAGAAATCCTACGCACTGTCAGCATTAATCTCATTAAAATTATTTCGTAAGTTTTAAACCGTTAACGAAAATGCTTAGTAAAATTCTTGACCACCTTGATTAGACCTTGGACACTCCCGTGAATTAGATATGTTGGCGTTTGTTTACTTAATACAAGTCTTAAGATGGGACGAGTTTTTCATTTTCCAACAATTACGTCATTTATTTAAAAAATACACATATGTATTTGTGTCATTTTTGTTAAACCAAAAATCCCCGAGTAAATGGGGATACAACTAACGTACTGGTGGAGAGCACGTCATGTCTATAATAAATCATTCCACAGATATTTTTAGCGTAATAGTAGCTAAAGCTATTTAGAATAATAAAACTAAATACTGTAATTAATTAATATTGCTGTTTGTTATATAAAGTTTCCATTAAAGTCGGTCGTTAAAGAGCTTCCTTGAAAAATTCCATATTAAGAAAAAAATGGAATACTTTTTACGTGATGCGGACAATTAGATAGGTCATACTTCTACATTATAACTGCAGAATTCTTGTAAGGGGCCATAAATGGGCAGGAAAACTAAACACCCACCAATATTGTTTTTGTTCGTACGTACCACATGATAAAAAACAAATCACTCATATCTCTACTAATTTGCTCCTTCAATAGGTTATATAATTTGTTTTTTTCGGTATCTTACAAACACAATGTAACTTTTCATCTACACCTTGTTTGTTGGTTTTTTATACCTATTTGCAGTAAATCAAAATTAAAACGAGAATTTCGTCATACTTACGTTGTATTTTTTAAGGAATTATTTATAGAAAAGATTCCACTAACACATAAAATTAGAGGACAGTTCACAAAAACTGGTTCAATTTTCATAGTAATCAATTATAACATGGAAACTAAGTAGAAATGTGTTTATTTTCCATTTCTATAGAAAAACTATATCCATTTATTTTTATTAATTTAGATCATGCTTTTCAATGAATCTTTATACTTCATCTTGAATCATGAATTACGTAATTATGATTAACCTTTCCAGTACTGCAATAATGTATAACTGGCAGTAAATAGCTTTAAAATCCATTTCTCCACATATTTTCTTGGTTTTTGCGGAAAGTCCAAGATGTATAACTTGCTTGCCTTGAATGCTTTTTAATCATAATGCTCTATGAGAAACACAAAAGGAAATTTACACCTTTAGACTTTTTTGTATTACAATTCAAATACTCTTTAGTAAAATCGCTAATTAGACCTATGTGAGACAATAAATGGTTTTAAATGTAAGAATTATGCAAATTATAATAAACAGTACGTCACCTTAAATAGGTACACCCTTAATCCTGTGCAAGGTTTGAAAATATTTGAATGATATTATGAACAGCAATGTAATATACCGGGTGATCAGAACGAGTCACAGAATTGTTGTTGATGCAAATTTAAAATATGCGTGCTTCATTACAATACAGTGAAATCAATACAAAATTTACCTTAAATAAACGCATCTCAATTTAGCCATTTTGCTCTAGGCAAAAACTATACCCTTCTGCTTGTTCGTCCATCTTAGTTAGTCAATTTCTCCCAAACTGATTCATGTATCAAGATACGATCCCTTGTGTTATAATTTTTATACCTAGATACCAGGATCCAGGTAAACTTTTATCCTGCCACCCACACTAGGTAATGAAATTATGTTACAAATGCGACGCTGACAGAAAAATTCAAATGTCCAACTTTGTTTTCCAATTACGCTACTTCAATAAGCATTGTCCATAATTCCGATAATATCTTTTGACTAAACCCACAAAGTTTGTAAAGTGGGACGCATGTGTACCCCATACCGATGGGCTTCTTCATATTGGGCCGCCGATTTTCTCAGCATGGTAAGGGCACACTTCCTTATCCTTAATCTACTGCCATCCTATATTTCCTCTTACCCTCACCATCTTCCTATCGAATTGATGGTCCAAAATTAAGAAAAAAATGGTTGTTGTTTCTAGGATAATAAACGCCGGGCTTAAAATACTGCCCCGTTTGGATGCCTGGGAGGGCAGACCACAAGCGACCTCGCTCATCGACAATAACTCACTTTGTAATCCATTATTGCAACATGCGCGGTATAAGGTCAAATCTTAATGTCGTTCACCAACATCTTGAACAAGTACAACCTGACCTTTTGTTTTTATCTGAAAGCTCCAATTCGCCCGGCTTGCAATTTTCCCAATACAATCTTCACTATAACTTTCTATACAAAGAAGGAGTTGTGCCTATCTCATGAACAACATCGCTTGTCAAAGGATTTCTTATTATTATTATTATTATTATTATTTTATTTTATTCTTTTTCTCTTGTCGTGGGCATCGATTTCTTCGATCATTAGCCCTTTCTATTGTTTGACTGACGTATAATTATATTTCTTTATATAAATGCATTTGTTTTAAGAATGTTAGTAATCTAATTGTTGAATTTTCCGTTGGGGCTAAAATATCTGCTAGACTATGGGGTAGATTGTTATCTATTCTGTGTTGTGTGTTGTGCGAACATTCTAGTAATATATGTTTAATAGTTAGCAGTGTGTTACAGTTTTCGCAGGTGGGCTGACGTCTTCTATCAGCTCGTGGAGATAACAGATATCCAGATGTTAGACGACAGTGGCCAATTCGTAGACACGTAAGTACTGCTTGTTCGCGTCGATTTAGGAACGTGGGTACACTGCCTTTTCTACTGTTGTTTTAATTTCTAGGAGCTTGTTGTTAGATATTTTCCATTGATTTTTCCAAGTTTTATTTATTAGTTGTTTATAATGGCTCCTTTGGTCACTGATACGTATGGGAGTTACATTTGGTTCAGAGACGTTAGCTGATAATCGTGCAGCTTGGTCTGCTTGTTCGTTCCTGTGAGACCGCTGTGACTTGGTACCCACATAATTAAGATATTATATTGTTGTTCTGATAATTGGGCCATGAAAGATGCGAATTGCTTCCATAGCGCTTCTAGAGTCTGTGCATATGATGTACCTTTTATGCTGCTTATTGTATTCGCAAAAGTAATGCTTGCTTAATTGCTACTGGTTCGGCTGTATACACACTTGCCCAAGGTGGTAATGATAGTGTAGATACCATCTCATGAGTGGCAAATGCAGATCTGTTTTAAGAATGTTAGTAATCTAATTGTTGAATTTTCCGTTGGGGCTAAAATATCTGCTAGACTATGGGGTAGATTGTTATCTATTCTGTGTTGTGTGTTGTGCGAACATTCTAGTAATATATGTTTAATAGTTAGCAGTGTGTTACAGTTTTCGCAGGTGGGCTGACGTCTTCTATCAGCTCGTGGAGATAACAGATATCCAGATGTTAGACCACAGTGGCCAATTCGTAGACACGTAAGTACTGCTTGTTCGCGTCGATTTAGGAACGTGGGTACACTGCCTTTTCTACTGTTGTTTTAATTTCTAGGAGCTTGTTGTTAGATATTTTCCATTGATTTTCCCAAGTTTTATTTATTAGTTGTTTATAATGGCTCCTTTGGTCACTGATACGTATGGGAGTTACATTTGGTTCAGAGACGTTAGCTGATAATCGTGCAGCTTGGTCTGCTTGTTCGTTCCTGTGAGACCGCTGTGACTTGGTACCCACATAATTAAGATATTATATTGTTGTTCTGATAATTGGGCCATGAAAGATGCGAATTGCTTCCATAGCGCTTCTAGAGTCTGTGCATATGATGTACCTTTTATGCTGCTTATTGTATTCGCAAAAAGTAATGCTTGCTTAATTGCTACTGGTTCGGCTGTATACACACTTGCCCAAGGTGGTAATGATAGTGTAGATACCATCTCGTGAGTGACAAATGCAGATCCGGTTCCAGTACTAGTTTTTGACCCATCTGTGAATATCAATTGATAGTTCTTATATAAATCTTGAATTTTGAAAAGGTTTTGGTGGTATATCATTGGGTGGGTTTGTTCTTTAGGGTATAGTGTCATAGAATCTATTATCATGTTGGTGGACTTTCACTTATTCTACATTGGAAGCAATTCCGTGCCTTGTTTCCATATCGTTTTAGTTCTTCGTGGTACCTTATTATAGCCGGTCGTGTAATGGTTGGTCTATTTATAAATATTGTATCTACTGGTACACCAAACATGAGGTTGTATAAAGGATGGTCCGGTTCCGTGTAGATTCGGGCACCATAGCATAATAGTAGATGGCTAATTCGTAGTGGGAGCGGTTCATGCCCAGTTTCGCATCCCATGGATGTATGCGGACTGGTACGGAATGCACCAATTGCCAGTCTGATGCTTGGATAGTAAAGGGCCTCTAACTTGCTGAGGATGGTTTTACGTGCTGAATAGAACACAATTGCTCCATATTCTAACCGTGATAGGATCAACAGATTGTGTAATGTGAGTAACACTTCTCTACCACTAATGTATGATATCACTCTTATTAAGTTCAGCGCCCGTTTACATTTGGTCAAGAGGCTGTTAATTTGTGCTTTCCACAACAATTTTTCATCCAGCAGTATGCCCAGGAACTTTATTACTCTCTGCGTGTTTATAGCATTATTTCCCATTCGTAACGCTGGTTGAAAAATACATTTTCTTAGCCTACAGAAGTGCACCGCTATAGTTTTTGTGGAAGAAAATCTAAAGCCAATCGATTTTGCTTTTTGAATTACGTTATCCAATTTGGTTTGCATGACTTGGTTGATGTCCTCTGAAGGCTCAGCGGTATAGTACAAACACAAATCATCGACATACAGCTGCGCTTTAACTTCTGTTGCGTCTTTCCGAATTAAATCGTTTATCGCTATTAAAAATAGTCACACTGATGTTCGATCCTTGTGGAATTCCATTAACTTGCAGTCTTCGTGAGGAAATAGCGCTACCTAATCTGATTTGAATTTCACGTGAGCATAAAAGTCTTTTATGAAGTTCGCCAGTTCTCCCCTTATACCCCATTCATATATGGTTTCTATTATATTGTATTACCACGTGCAGTCATACGCCTTTTCGATGTCAACAAAGACTGCTAAGGTATGTTTTCGATACACATAACCTGTTTGAATAGCATCTTCAAGCAGTACTAGGGCCATCTAATGCACTTCGGCGTTTCCTAAAACCAAACTGATAAGGGAGAGTAGGTTATTTCGTTCCATGTACCACATCAGTCTTGAGTTGACCATTTTCTCTACAATTTTCCCATACAACACGTTAGTGAAATGGGTCTGTAGCTTTCTGGCAGTTCCGAAGGCATGTTTGGTTTAAGAATGGGAACTACCGCGTATTATTATTATTATTATTATTATTATTATTATTATTATTATTATTATTATTATTATTATTATTATTATTATTATTATTTGGAGAATAAAACATTCGGCGTGATCTGGTTTAAACATTCTGGTCTTAAATTTGTGAAATTCTAGTATTGCGTTTATAGGTCTTCTAATGACAGTAACTTTCAAGACTTCTTCGATTGCATTAATTTGAAAGTTGACTACCTTCTGCCTCAGTTTCTATCTTGCGAAATCTCAATTTTGGGAGATTTTAACGTCAATAACTCTAATTGGCCCCAATATGGATCTACTACTAATTCTGCTGAAAATGTTGGTTTATAACTAAAACCACCAGTAAAACTTTATCTTCATTTCTGTGACATCCCTTGACGAATCGGTAGTTACTGATTTCGTAGACAAAGTGTGGATTTATTTGCATCAAACTCGTATCTTAATGATTCTGGAAAGATGTGCCCTATGTCACCTCATATACTACGAAACCAATTCATTTTCGGCACAAGCATCTAGAATCGATCATCAGGCTTGATCTCAATAAGGCGACTGGCCCAGACGATATCTCAGCTGTTGTCTTAAATAAATGCTCCCCGAATTACTACAAGTCTGACCTAAGCTCCATTGGATCTCTATGTCTTCTGGAAAATTTCCCTCATCATGGTAGTTATAAAACTTTCAACCTCCACAAAAAGGCGACAAGACCGATCCCTCCAACTACTGATCAATTGCCATTACTTACATTTTGTCTGAAGTTATGGAAAAAGCCATCAATCAACTACGCTCTTTCTTGAAACTAACAAAGTCCTTAGTGTCCAACAGTACAGTTTTAAACAGAACCGTTCAACCGGTGGTTTGGAACAATACCTTAGAACAATTCGGTAAAACAGTTATAGTCCCTTTAGATATCTCAAAACACCAAGTTTAGCATAAGTGTTTACTTGCCAAACTCACCTCGTTCAGATTAAATGATGCGCTTATGAATTGGGTTTCTAGTTTCCTTTACAAAAGACGTATATTTGATGTAGTTGATGGTTTGCTTTAAAAAAGTTGGCATTAGCGCGGACGTGCCACAGGGGTTAGTTATAGCGCCTTCCCTTTTCTGATATATATATATATATATATATATATATATATATATAAATAATTTGATTTCTTCAAAGACTAACACTGTCTATTGCCTTGCTGACGACAGCACTCTTCATTGTAGTTTATCTTAATCTACTCAAAATGGCAATCCATTTTGATCTCAAAGCAAAACCGTAAAGCAAGACAATTTCAATCAACAAAGACATTCAACGTATTCTTGTATGGGATAGAAATAGCCTTGTTAATTTTAGTGCTAATAAAACTCAGTTTTGCCTTGCACCCGCCAAAAAGATCGGTCGTTTTCTGTTTTAAGAATAAATGGCTCAGATCTTAAGTTTTCAGACCCTGTTACTATGTTGGGAATGACTGTGTCCTCAAATCTACCATGGGTTGGCCATCTTCTGTCAACTACTAAAGCAGCGTAACATAGGCTTTTTGTACAGATCTAAGCAGTACTTTACCTTCCGACAACTCTTTCTGCTGTATACGGTCGAAATTCGACTTCATCTACATTTTAATTCTCACCTTTCGGTTGGTACTCCCCAATACGATCTCGATACCGCTGGGTCGTATTCAAAAGACCAATTAGGCTTATAAATTATCCGTCGTTAACTTCTGATACATTTCCTTGAGTATAATAGAATCGTTTCAGTTCTTTCTTTGTATTTTAGATATTACAATGGATATTGCGCTGCTGGGTTACGTTCCTTGATACTATTTCGGGCCAACTTTGCTAAGAATTGTTGGTTCGCTCATTCACATCTTTAATATGCAATATAAATTGGCCGTACCAAACGGGCGCAACTCACATTCTTCTACACGGCTTCAAAACCCTGGAATGATCTCCTAGTTCCTCTCACTTATGATATGAAGAGATTTAGGGTAACCTTTCATAGGCATCTTTTGATAATTCAATACTCCTCCGTATTCATCTTCCTAAGTTAACTTAAACCAACCTTATGGTTAAGAAAATTCACATAGTTTTTATAATTTGAAATTATTGGTCATTTCTTTAAGTACAGAAAGCGCAAATCCGAAGCATTAGTTACCATGTCTGGTAACAAGGTAGTTTGTTAACTAGGGAATAAAAATGTAGTGTTTTATAATCTAGGCACTCTAGGAACACGCGAACTGTAGTAATTAGAACTCTTGAATGTTAAGCAGTGTACATCTGCAGGAGAGAATGCTGCAGTGCAAATTAAAATCAAGAAGAACCGTGATAATGGCAACATAATGAGGTGAGATAGGTCACCATGCTACAATGTTTGAAAGAAATTTGTATGTGAGACTAATATCATTAGTGAGACGTTGGACATCCCTAGATCCAGACATAAGAGCAGTAGTCCATGTTAGGGTTCATTAGGGAGCTACGAAGCGGACACAATTCTGTCGGAAAACAGTATCCCTTGGCCTGGAAGATGAATTAATTCCAGCAGCAAAATATGTTCTTGCCACAAAATCTCGTATTCGATACCACCCAGACTCAAGGAAATTTTGTTTTTAACGGGTTGGACGTTTATGCAAATCGAGTAAGATCTGATGGTGGAGAACATATATTAATTTATGAGTAATGTGAAATAGAACTAAGTCTATATTCGTCCAATGGGTAATTCTGCGAACCTATTCTGAAGGATGAGTAAAGTTAATACTAATACCACTCCGTCAAAGACTCTACATCGATGTTGTCTATAATAAAGAAGTGTCCATCATCAAGAAATTCACTTTGAAATTAGATATATAAAGTAAACTAGCGAGTACCATATTGTCCATTATTCTGTAGGTACTTGTTACACTTTTGTTTTAATCATTAGATGCCATCGGACACATTTTAGAATTTGTTTTTAACTTTGAATATATTCGTTTCGTATTTTGGAATGTTTATCTTTCGAATGTTTTTAAAATTGGCAACTTAGTCATCTAATTGGATTTATGAAATGGGAAGCTAGACTTGGACGGGTGCGTTTCGCCCTGTCAAATAGAGTTCGATAACCGTTTGGTTTAATATTACAAATGGTTTTCGTGAATCAGATTTATGTTAATTTATTGATGGATGTCAATTTACCTTTCAGGATACTCTTCTATTAGTATGTTTTGACAGATATATATATATATATATATATATATATATATATATATATATATACAGGGTGTCAGTTTATTGTAGACAAACTTTAACAAGAGATAGAACACATGGTTCTAAAAAGAAAAGTTCCTATAAACATATATCGTAGAAGGCTTCGTTTCCGAGATACAGGATGTTGAATATAATTTTTTTTCTCAAATTTTCATTATAACTCATAAACGAATGCTTAGATTTTTTCATGTTGGGGGATAATGTCTATTAATCAAGGGGCATAAAACAAGCGATAAGAATGTTCACAAACTTGCACAGTGGCGGAGTGGAGGGGTGCTCAACCCCTTTCATAAACGCCAATGACTATTTTAAAAAAACTGTTATTTTCATTATCTACATACAGTTTAACAAAATAATGTACCTTCTTCTGTTTCGAAATTCCTGTGCGTTTCCGAGTTATTTTAATTTTTAGTGTTTGATGTGGTACTAAGTTAAGTAATGTGCTTCATGTCAATAATTGAATATAAAGTTTTAATAAAAAGATATAATAAAACATTTAGAGCCATTTTAGTACCTAACGATCGTTTCTTTAAAATTTCAAATATATTTTCATTTATAAATAGGTAGGTTATCGGTTTTTTAGTATCCATTGTTATTATCCTCGTATAAAAGGAAATGCATAATTATTATTGTTATGCGGTCAATACTTTCTGTATAATTATGCATGTATCAATTTCGCCATAAACATGTATGTAGTTTTAAGTGAGATTCTAATAAGATATAGACCGCTGCTCACTTGCTCTCATTAAAGAGCCGCGACTATATCAAGCCATACTCAAATACAAGACTTTTGTAAATTGAAATCTGTTTAGTACACTAATTTTAACAATCCTTATTTATTATTGTAACAATACTTAATTAATAATTGTGAAATTAATAAGAATTCTTAGCAATAACGATTTATAAATAAATAACAATAACACTAGCATAATAAAATTAGACACTTTATTCAAAATGTAAACCGTTCTTTTCAATACACATTTCACAGCGACGTACAAAAATTCCTCAATACCGAAATCAAGACTAAGAAGAACAAGATCTGCCAGGAATAAAATTCTGCTCCAATCGGACATTCTGTTTCTATCAGAAATTCCCTGAAAGCACTGATTCGCCTGAATTGCAACTTCCCAGATACAACCTCCACTCTAATTTTCGCCTTGAAGGCGGAGTATGTGCGTATATCAAGGACAACGCAGGCTGTAAGAGGATGTCCACTTTAGAAAACAACAAATTTGACGCGATTTGGTTCAAATATTCTAGGCCCCAATTTGGGATATTCTACTGTTGTTTGTATAGGCCTCCCAATGATAACAACTTCCAAGATCTTTTTTATTACCTTAGACTGAAAATAGACCACCTCTTATCACAGTTCCCATCTTGCGGTATTTAAATTTTGGGAGATTTTAATGCCCACAATTCAATTTGCTTTATTTTTCATCTACTACTAATCCCGCTGGTCATAGTGCAGAAGCATTTGCTGTATCCTGTGATCTCACACAAATCATTTCGTAACCAACCAGAATCCCTGACAACCCTAACCATACTCCACAACTCCTGGACCTTACAACTAACCCACTTCTGTATAAACCAAGAGCCATTTCCCCACTGGGTCAATCAGACCACTGCCTAATCGAAATAACTTCCTCTGTATCCAATCCCACTGTTACTCGAAAAACAGATAAAACTATGTGGTGTTTTAAATCAGCTGACTGGAGCGAAGTGCGAGATTTTTGCAACCTTCCTCTGCCGTGAGTATTGCTTTAAATGATCCTCTTCTTCAAAAATTGCTCTTTCAATAACTGAAGTTGTCGTGATGGGTATGGAGTTATACATTCCCAAAAACATAATCGTGTAGGCCATGCCCGTTCCCAACCCTAATTTAATAGGGCTTGCAGTGATGCATTATCGCAAAAGTTTAAACTCTATATCAAATGGAAATCAAATAAATCTTCCGAAAATCACGCCAACTATATTGCCGCAAGGAATAGTTGCAAAAGTATCATCACCAAGGCCAAAAGATGCTGGAAGATCGTAAATGCAACGAATTAGTCTCATGTCCTTTGGATGGTCGTAAATTTTGGTCATTCGCTAAAGCCATCAGTAAAACTTTAGTACATATTCCTTTCCTCCATGACGTCTCGGGACGGAGCTGTAGTAGCTGATCCTGCTGAAAAATCCAACCTCTTTGTCGATTACTTTGCATCAAATTCACGACTCAATGATTTTGGTAAAACTGTGCCGTCGCCCAAATCTATCACATACGCTATTAAACCAATCCCTTTCGTTTCAAGCTCCAGTAATCAATTATCAATAAACTTGACCCAAACAAGGCGACTAGCTCTGACGGTATTCCAGCTGTCGTCCTTATAAAATGCGTTGAGCGCGTTTCAGTATGATAGGGTCGTATCGTTGTAGCGTCCAAGACCGACACCTCTGTCCAAATTTATCGGAGAATGGACAACAATCGACAGCGGATTTGCCAAGGTCGGGCGCACCTCGGCTTGTGAAGGGTGACGCCAATGTCGCTGCTATGCGGGCAACCGCTGTGGAGAATAGGCGGGTTCGTGTTAGAGAATTGGCAGATCGTTTTGATATCAGTGTGGGAACAATCCATGCTGTAATTCATGAGGCTGTATACCGAAAGGTGTGTGCGCAATGGATACTTCGTCAACTGACTAAAGAACACAAAGCCAACCGCATGAGTCTTTCACTGCAGCATCTTCAGCGATACCGTGAAGAAGGGGATTCCTTCTTGCTCCAAATTGTTGCCGGTGATGAAAGTTGGTGTCACCATTATGAGCCTGAGTCGAAACGTGGCAGTGTGCAGTGGAAACGTCCATCGACTCCAAGGCACCAGAAATTGAAAACTCAACCTTCCGCTTGCAAGGTTATGCTTACCTGCTTTTTCGATCACCGTGGACCATTACTTCTTGACCCTCATGTTAACATCAATGCTGTCCGATACAGTGAAACTTTGATTCGTTTGCGTACAGCCATAAAGAACATACGTCCTGGGCTGCTTATCGAAGGCGTTCCTCCTCCTTCTTCACGGTAAAGCCCGTCCGAATATCGCTAACATCATCACGTCCCAGATAGCGCGGATGAGGTGGGAGGTACTCAGCACCCCCCTTACAGCCCGGGTCTATCACCCTGTGACTTCCATGTCTTTGGACCATAGAATAAGGCACTCAAAGGACAGCGATTCCAGTCCAACAGGCAGTTTTGACATGGTTCCGTCAACAGCCACAGGAATGGTACGACTCCGGTATACAACGCCTTGTGAAGCACTGGTATGCCTGTCTGTGTAATAATAGCAATTTTTGTGTTTCTTTTAATTACAACACCCTATATATTTTTATATATTTGAATTCTCTGCTGAGCAAAATGATATAGGGTACTATGGGTCTACGACTAACGGTTTCTAAGTTATTGACATTTTTATTTAAAAAATTAGTCAACTAAGTAGACTTCTGTTCCACCATCTTTAAAGATATCGGAGGAGTGTAATTTTGAATTTGTTCCTCCAATATGTCTAGTTTTAACTTTTATATTTAGATTGCACTCTTTTCTTTGCATAGTGGTGGTCTATTTTGCTCAAGGTTATTTTTCTCATTTTTAAATGGAACGCCCTGTATATTATTACAGATTTGAATAGCATATTTACGAGCTTTCAACAGTTACTCACTTTTTACTATCTTTTCCTAAGTGTTTTTGAATTATTTAGTGATAAAGTTAAAAATTGTAAACATTTTTATTTTTGTTGAATTTGTCACAATATAAAATAAATAAACACAATATCATAATTCAAAGAAAAACAAAATGAAACAATGCTAATTGCTATAAAACCATGAAGCTATAGGTTTATGACACAATTCAACATTTGGCACTATAAAAGAGCAACGCCTAATAATTATTTACTCGTAGAACTGCATAACAGTAGACTTTAACTTAAACTTTAAAATGGAAGTAAAGAACACAATGCATTACACATTTTATATTAAATGTTCAAAATGTGTCCATTTGCAGCAATGCACATGGTCAACCGCCTAGTAAAGGTTGTTCGAATACTTCGAAAAGCCTCAGTAATTCGAAGTTTCATATTGCCTTGTGTAGTAAGCAAATCCTATACACCTCCTGTTTCACATATCCCTAAAGAAAAAGTCTAGGGAGTGAGATTGGGTGATCTCGCTGGCCAAACAATGCGACCACTGCGACCTATCCTGCAATCTTCGCACCAATTTTGTAAAACCAATGTACTCGGTTATGGTAGTGCGGCGGGGATCCATGGTGTTGGTAACACATAACTTGTCCAGTATGTAGATTCACATTTTCAAGCAACTGTGGCAAATCTTCTTGAAGGAATTGCAGATATCTTTCGCCTGTCAGGGAATCATCGAAAAAGAAAGGTCCTATTACATCAGTATTGATAATATCACCCCACACATTCACAGTCCACTGATGCTGGTAATCTACTTGTGCCCAGTGTGGATTTTCAACGGAGTGATAGTGACTATTATGTCTATTAACGACTCCTATGCTATTAAAACTTGCTTCGTCGCTAAATAGCACAAAGCCAACAAAATTGACTTGTTGGTTAATGTTTACCAGAATAATATTGCAAAATGCGACACGAGTTGCGAAATCTTGCGGTCGTAGGCTTTGATGCAAACACAAATGGTATGGGTTAAATTGATGTTTGCTTATAATTATTTGTATTGAACTTTTGCTCAGATCTACTTGTATCACAATCTGACGAACACTTATGTGAGGATTTTCTTCTAAATTTAATAAAACTGTCAATTCGTTTTCTTCGTTTGCAACTGAACGATTTTCTGTATCTCTTTTTTTGTATATGACATTTCCGTCTCTTCAAATCGTTCTCGAAGAAGTTGATACGCTTCAGGTCTTGCATCTCTAGCTAAAGGGTACTTTTGTTTATAAATCCTGGATGCCAATAAACAGCTTGTCCCAAAATATAGATCATATTAATCTGCTCTTCTTTTGAAAAATTCATCGCACACTAAGCAAATAACGAAGTCACTATCACATAATTCTCTGAAAATTCTTCACGAATTATTTATAATAAGTGGCTTTCAATTGTTCAGTTGTTAAGGACCAGAAAAAGACAATCGTAAACCAAGCATTGTGTTCTTTAATTCCATTTTAAACTTTATAGTTATGCAGTTCTGCGAGTAAATAATTATTAAGCGTTGCTCTTTTATAGTGCAAAATGTTGAATTGTGTCATAAACCTATAGCTTCACGGTTTTATAACAATTAGCAATGTTTCATTTTGTTTTCTTTCAATTATGATATTGTCTTTATTTATTTTATATTGTGACAAATTTAACAAAAATAAAAATCTTTAAAGTTTTCAACTTTATCACTAAATAATCCAAAAACACTTAGGAATAGGTAGTAAAAGTAAAAATGCTATTCAAATCTGTAATAAAATGCAAGGTGTCCCATTTAAAACAAATAAGAAAAATAACATTGAGCAAAATGGACCACCCTGTCTATAGAAAGAAAACAATCTGCAATCTGAATGTAGAAGTTAAAACTAGACAGATTGGAAAAACAAATACCAAAATTTCACTCCGATATCTTTCAAGATGGCGGACCAGGAGCCCACTTAATTGATTAATTTTATTACATAGAAATGTCAATAACTTAGAAACCGTTAGTCGTAGGACCATAGTACCTTATATCATTTCGCTCCGAATTTAACAGAGAATCCATATATATAAAAATATATGGGTATTCCATTCAGAAAAACACAGGTTAAGTGTAGTACTCGAATATGGGACACCCTATATGTACAAAAATATTTTTACAAGACTTTTATTAAAGCAACAGTATAGGCGTAATCTTCCACCACAAATCGTTGGGACACCTATATATATATATATATATATATATATATATATATATATATATATATATATATAATATATATATATATATATATATATATATATATATATATATATTGGATTACTCAGTGGCTCAGCGGTAAAGATAGACTTGTAAGTGAAAGGTACCAAGTTCGAATCTGTGCGTAGTCAATAACTACAATAACCAGAACTAAGCCTGGAGACGGCAGCAGAGTACACTTCCGAAACGTCGTTCTACAAAAGCAGAAACAGTGGAAACAGGCCGATAAACTCAACTAACATGAGACCACAGTTACAAAACAGTTTTAAAGAAGGAATAATTTGATTCAGGTAATTTTATTCTTTTACCTACTTATTAAAAACTAAAGAATGCATTGAAGAATACAACCTTATTAAAGTTATTTGTTCTATTGGGTAACAGTATCAGTTTAATAATCGTGATTATCTTTTGGCACCTATGTTATAGTTTTTCAGTGCCTTAAATGGTTCTATTTTATTAATGATTTTATAAAACATGCACTCTAGAAACCACACACCGTTCAGAAACCCGGGGCGAATTTTTAATCAAGTTTTTATGTTGATTGACTCTTAATGCACTTCAAAAGCAAACAACCCTTTACGTTACTAGATATATCACTTTTCCATTGTAAATTATCTTAATGTATGTTTTTGTGTTACCTTCAAACGTGATTTACGAACTCTAAAGTATTGTTACATTTTGTATTGAGTTAGTTGATTGCTTATACTCTATTAAGACTAATATAATACATCCGTATGGATTAATGTAAATAACTTAAACTTTTTAGGCTTGTTGGTTTGACATGTCTACGAAAGTGGTATGATAAATACCTGTGTTCAGTAAAATAAGGCAATTGGTTTGTATTCAGTATATTTATTTTTCGACATAATCGCCTTGTAGCACTATACACTTGATCCAACGGTGATCCAACTTTTTTAACCCATCCAAATAATACGATTTTTCGAACTCTGCAAAATAAGCCTCTGTTTCCGCAATGACTTCTTCATTTGTCGAGAACCGCTTTCAACCAAGCCATTTCTTCATGTTTGGAAAAATAAAAAAGTCGCAGGGGGCCAAATCTGGCGAATATGGTAGATGGGGCAACACTTCGTACTCTAACTCAACGACTTTTGCTGTCGCAATTACCGATGAGTGGACCTGGGCGTTGTTATGATGAAAAATGATTTTTTTTCTTCGCTAGGTGTGGACTTTTACTCTTTAATTCAGCGTCGAATCAGTCCAATAAATTGGCATAATACTAACCCGTTGTAGTTCTTCCCTTCTCCGAATAATTGATTAAGATGGTGCCTTGCGAACCCCCAAAAAATCGTCGCTAGAGCTTTTTCGGCTGATAGAATCGTCTTTGCTTTCTTTGGTGCACGTTCGCCGGTAGAAACTCACTGTTCTGACTGACTTTTGGTTTCCGGCGTGTAGTGATGGATCCACGTCTCATAAACGGTCACATAACACCGCAGAAACTCACTCGGATTACGCTTAAACTTGTCCAAACATTGCGTTGAAGTTGTCACACGATTCCGTTTCTGATCAGCAGTCATAGCTTTCGATAGCTTTCTCATACCAAGTTTGGCATGCAGGATACTTTATACACGTTCGATTGAAATGTTTATCATCTCAGCAATCTCTCTTATCTTCATCCGTGTTCTGCTAACGCGATATCACGCACTTTATTAATTATTTCATCCGTAGTGACCTCAGCGGGACGACCGGGGCGCTCCTCATCAAAGACGGATCTTCGGCCACGTTTAAGTTCATTATACCAGTATGTGATGGTACTTATCGATGGTGCATTATCGTTGTAAGCTGCTTGTAACTTTTCATTGATTTCTACACACGTTTTCCCATACAAAAAAAGAAATCTAATCACTGACCGGTATTGCTTTTTTTTCCATTATTGCAAAAATACCTACACTAACTCACTTTTTAACAGCTATAAAAACTAAAGCACTCGATGAATATCGCTAAAATTGTGAGCTAAAGAATAGTACTCACAGTTGGTAATGCAGATTTTCACACACAGCGCCATTTGTCGTCAAACACGGGTACTTATCATACCTCCCTCGTATCTTGGTTAAACCTGAGTTTTTTACCTTCCAACCTACATATACATATGTCGGTATAAAAGGTTATGCAATCGACTTTTCTTCTCTATGTAAATCGACTTACTAGCTCATTTTACAACTTTTGGCCAAGTTTCGCCATGATCGGCCATCATGTCTGGATGTTTGTGTGTCTGTGTGTATGTATGTCTGTGTGGATGTGTGTTAGTATCCACGATAAGTCCAGAACGAAAATACCTCCTACTTAGAATTTTGCATTTAAGCTTTTTCATTTGGCTTGGAGCTGATTAGATTTTGGGAGAAATGCAGAAGGGGAAGGTTTATTAGAGGCAGTTTTGGTTTTTATCAAATATTTCTAAAACAGCTGCATATTTCACAGATATAAAAATATTTGATATAGACCTTAAACATATCAATTATTTACCTTCTATGCAATTTTTTGATATAACGCGTAATTTAGGGGCAAAAAAAATTCCTAATGTAGAATTTTTTTTCATTATCAGAATAACGATTAATTTTATAAGAAAAAGTCTAAACGTATTTTTTAAAGAAAGTTTTATTTTACGTAAATTTTCTTTAACGAGTTTTTTAATGTAAAGCGAAATAAATATAAAAATTAAACGAACGTGGTTAAAAATACTTAAGTTATATTATCGATGTTATTGTAGAAGCAGCGGTATTGGAATTTTTTTTTACGTTAAAATGTATTTATGTCTATTAATCTCTATCTGACACGAAGTTTAAAAAGTAATTCTGAGATAGATTATTGTTTTCGTTTTTACACTGTTGCCGCCTGTTTTCGCTATGAACGTATAAAAACATGGTTGCATAGTTATTAAAAAAAAATTATTTCATTTCTTATAATTTAAGCTAGCATCTATATGTCTATTAACCTCTGTCTGTCATGAAGTTTTAAACGTCTGTATGACATAGATTACTGTTTTTGCGGTTACAATGTTGCTTATTTTCGTAATGGACTTCTTATAAAAGAGGTTGCATAATTATCCTAAACAAATGTTAAAATTATTTTATATTTTTTAATTTCCATTTTGTAGGTTGGACGGTCGAGTGGTGTTCCAGACTAGATATTTTAAATAAGCAAAAACGCACTGTAGAGATTTTTTCAACGCGAACTCTTCTAATCAACTGCTCCGATATAATAATACTGCTTTGACAATTTCGTCAATAAATAAAATAAATGCTGTATTTAATACTAAATTCTACAATGATCATTAAATCCCCACATATCACACCAGAACAAAGATGGAATCACTTGGTCAAAGTAGCAATAAAGCTAATCTTAAATTCAAAGAAAATCTATCTTATGTAACATAAAATTAGATAAAATATTCATATGTAGTTTAAACAGTATCAGTTCTGCAAATTTGTGGTTTTGGTGTACATACCTGAGAATCTACACACTAGCACGAAACGGAAAACAAAAAAAATACAAAAAAGAACAACGTTAAAAAACTAATTCTAATCTACGTTAGCTTTGATGATCTAGGTTTAATTAAAGTAGTAGGAAACGGAGACAGCACTGAGTGCTGTTATCATTATCATTTCCGTTGCTTGATGCCTCACGAATTTCTATACTCACATCTTCTATTATCTAAGGTATTACCTGTACGGAGCATCAAAATACGTCTTTACACTGACAAACAATTAATCGATCTAGTTTTTTTTTATTATAAGTAGGCTTGTTATATTACTTCTCTTTCTTATTAAAATAATTTCCTTCGATCCAATTATTACCATGATAATATCACAAGTTTTAGTGAAACGTCTAGTACATTTATTGTATTAATATGTATGTGTGTTGAAGTTATTATGCCTTACTGTTATTAGTAACAAATGCAAAAATAGTTTACAAAGTGGAGTGTTTGAGTCAAAGTTAAATGTTCTTACTTTTAGTCTAACAAATACACCAAGTAACTCTTTCATATAAATTCTAATGCAATTTTGAGTAGCTATATGTAAGCCAGTTCAATTCGTTTGCTAAAGAGCTGATCAAATATAATGTTATGTGTCTGGGCTTGCTTCTTTGTTCCCAATGATATTATGTTGCTCGGATAGTTACTCAAATTTAATTTTGAAAATAAAAAGAATGTACATGTACACGTCTCTCTAATATACTAATCCCAACATATTTCTGTGCACCAACACATAGGTATAATCTGGTTATCCTTGAATTAGATCATTACGTATAATTTGACACTTATAAATTATAATAATTAGAAGACGGATTTAAAATTGTATGTCTTTAACTTACGTTACCCATTACTACTAAATGTCTCTAAAGCTTGTCACCAAAAGCTGTATTAATATAATATATTACTGAATGCGTACAAATAAGGTATAAAAAAGATTTGACCAGCTAATAAACGTTTGTTGATTTAAAAAGAATTTCACCATTTCATAAAAAAACAAACATAATACTTCCTGGATGTATAAATTAGAAGACGGAAATAGAATCAGTTAAATACTTGATATTCATTAAATAAACTGTGGATTGTGTTAAACACATTTATTTAATTTAAAATCTTATTGCTACTGTTGCCACACCACAATAATTATAAACAAATTAACATAATGTATGCTTCTCTACTTTACTATTAATTATTCTCATTTAAGTATCTTTTCGCCACTGTAGCTTAATACTTGACGTTTGAAACATAATTAGTCTGGAACACAAATTTACCTGGTTCAGATATTGATGGTATTATTTTTCTAACATTTCAATTTCAATGTAAAATAAATTCTTTGTTAATTATTTTATTTCTTTAAGAACGGTTATAACATTTACATACTTAAATTCAATGTTTTAGCCAATAAAAGAAATATTAGGGAACGGTTGCATTTCTATAACAGTCTTGTGAATTATTCACTATTATAATTGTCATAATTAAAGAAGAAAACAAAACCATTGCATAAACAAGCAATCCAAATCCACCATTATTACACATATTTAAAATACCAACTTATCTTTTTGGGGTTTTTATGGTGTATTTTTATATTTCAGTGATACAATTCAAACGTTTCGATAACACAGTTATCTGCGTAGTAATACCATCTTTTAAAATTGTTTAACACGTTGATTGCCGTAATGTTGAAAAAAAAATATCATTACAGCCACAACCATATTTTTTATTTAAAGGAAGCAAAAATTGTTTGTTTAACTATGTTAACTATAATATTGCTAAAAAACTAAGTAGCGTATTTGCATATTGTAGTTTTTAATAGTAAAATGTGATGTATAGGAAGTTTTGTCTGATGAAGGCGAAGATGCTTTTGAGTTATCAGAATTGGATGAATATGTTCCTGGCACATTGAGTGGTAATTCGGAAGACGAACCGGAAAAATATCCCTTTTCTAAAAGGCGTCGTACTATGGCAGAATTTGGAAAAGGTCATAAGAAAGATAGGCATCCAGAAATAGCAAGCGCTTCAAATATTGCCTGCACCAGTAGAGAAATCCAAGTAGATACCGTTAAGGAAACCATTGAATAAGGGATTACACTGCAGATAGTAGTGAGTAAAATGAAATAGAAACATTAGCAACAAATGTTAATTAGGGCGATACGACGGGCATGCACTTCAGAAAGTTTACTTATACAGATGCTAATACTGGTGTGAATTCAGAAATATCTGAAAATTAATTCAATAAAAATCCAATAGACTTTTATTCTTTGTTCGTCAATGAGCCTCTGCTCAAATGATAGTTCTAGAAACCAACCGTTATGCAGCTCAGTGTAAGGCAAAAGGATCAACACCAAAGGTCAGAATCCATCAAAGGGTAGACATTAACATTAGCGAAATGAAAAAATCATTGGACTTCTATTTTGGATGGGACTCTCATAGAATCGCTCGTCAACAATTTTCAAGCTCCATGGTATCCAAAGATTGTGTATGTATCAATGAAACTCTTGTTCTGTTCAGAGGACAGTTGAGTTTCAAGCAGTATATCAAAGTAAGCGCCACAAATTTGGTGTAAAGATATATAAAATATGCTTGGAAAAAGGATATACCCATAATTTTTTCATATACTTCGGTCAAGATAAAGTAGGTCAGTCTTCATCGCAAAATGTTGTGCTCACTCTGGGTGCAAACTTATTGAATGCGGGCAGCACCGTATACACGAGCCACTACTATACCGGTGTGTCATTACCGCATGCATTTCAAGATAAACAGAACCGTTTAGTTGGTACCCATCGATCGAATCGTAGGCTGAACCGTAAAGCTGTAGCTGCTGAAAGTAATTCTGGCATAATGGTGCAGAAATGAAAGCATAAGCGAGATCTGCTTATCTTGCGTACAAAGCACAATTCACAGTTGGTAAAAGTAAAGCATGGCTTTAAAGAAACAGAAGGCCTATGTAGATCTGTCCGGTCAGATGGAGGCATATAACACTGGTTTCGGACGAGGAGTCGAGTGGTACAGAAAACTGGCTATTGAGTTATTGTCTGGCACGTCTCTTGTAAATCCCTACGTTTTACACCAAGATAAAATGAATATCACAAAATTCAAAGAATTATTGGCAGCCCAACTTCTAAATGTAGAAGACCTAAACCCCGATGCCCATATCAACACTACCCAACACATTCTTGAACATACTGGCGAAAATCATAGAGGAAGGTGCTGTTTATGTTATGAAAGACTAAAAGTAGAAATTTGACGTGTTTCTGCTCAAGCACAGACTCCACGCACCAAACTGAGGTGTAACCAATGATCAAGAAACTATTGTTTGTTTTTTTTTGAAGTGCATAAGTGTACAAATAATAATTTTCAATCGTAGTTTAGTTTTTTGTTATTTATTCCCAATGAGTATTTGTTTTTCTTATATTTCACGTTTTGTGCCTCAAAATAACAATTATGTCGGAATAAAAATTTTAAATAATCGACATTTCGAACACTCTGTTTTGTGGCCTTGTGGACCCACAAACAGCTCCAAAGCCACAAGCCAAACACGTTTTCTGTTCCTACAAGTCATAATTTTCTGACCCCCACATAAAAAGCAAAGTAGTCTGTTACATATGTGGTTAGATGAGGCCATAAGCTCATCACAAGTATAAACTCCAATGTGGCGTCATATGGTCATTATCAAAAATTTAGCGGATATACCACATTGCGCTCACACGGCAGCCAACGTACTAAGATCTTGCAACAATTTTATATAACAATTGTATAACTTAAATATAAAAATACAGTATAAAAAACCAAAAAGATAAATATCCATTTTTTATGACGCGTTGAAAATTAATTTCTTGTCCATTGATATTAATGGAGTAAAAAAGTCGCAGTGAAGGTAAAACCAGAAATGAATCTGTCTCCACCAAGTTTATAAGTAAATAAGTAAATTTACGCAATCAAATTTATTATTATTATTATTAGTATAATATGTAAAGTACTGAATGAACTTTTGCAACTCTTTATCTACTTCCTCAGGCTGTTGGGTTTTTAAGAAACTTACAATTTGTAAAAACCCTAGAAAAGCATTATAAAAAGTGCATTTCTGCAATTTTACATAATTATGAGTATGTGGTAAGGTTTTGCATATAGATTAAATGTAATGCAGTTATTCATACCATTTTATGCGCACAAGTTCTATATGCCTTCATGATAACTAGAATTATAAAAAAAAATGTACACTTAACATGAAGATAATTGTAGATAAACCGTTGCGATTCTTCTAATTCTAATCTTCATGTATGTAATTGAGTATCTTTATGAATGATTTTTATCTTCATTTAGATAAAGAGCACTATTTAAAAACAAATAATTAATTATCATTGTTTGCTGATTAATTAATTTTTATAATATGTAGTAATTTATTTAGTTTCCTAAATGATTAATTTGTAATATAAAATTTAAATACATGTAAATGCATAATTTAAAAGTACTTTGAATAAAAAAAAGATTTACACTACATTTATTATTGTCAGTGGCACGTGAATAGTAAATATGAATTTTTCCGATCGTACATTAATTACATTAACAATTTAGAATTTGTAGGTATGCATGTGTGCAGTTACAAAATATTTAAACCTAAACAATATTATAAAACTATCGTCACCAACATTGGAACAATATTAGTTAATGTATAATAAGGAGGCCAATACTTGCTAAATTAATAAACCTACAGTTATCGTAATGTATTGCAAACACATCCCATGCCGGAAGGAGTGGTCGCGTGACATGTTCCTGCCAATTACGCTTACAGGAGATATCAAATGACGCAAACTTATCGTTGCGTCGAGAAGCTTCATTAAAGTTCTGTGAAGGATTATCTAGGAATATTTGTAAGAATCCCACTTCAAATTTTCTGGGAAGGCTTTACCCTTCCACGCTCTGTGGTGGGTGGCCTGAGGGTGATCGGAGTGACAATTCAATGCCGATTATCTAAAAATTCAACGAGTAGTCGCACTATTTATCTACAATCTACCACTTTGGAATAATGACCAATCTCGTTTATTAGGAGATCCAAGGGGATGCAAGTTGGTGGAAAAGTACTCCTTTCGTCTAGGCCTTTTATTAGAATCCTATGAAGGCATAGCATTCCCTCCGTCCATTTAGTGGGGATAATAAATCATTCAAAAGAACTCCTCTATTATTCACTCTGAGCAGGATATCATCCAGAAGGTTCTTAGGGGTGTAGTTTCGAACGGGTTGTCTCATGACGTATCTATGTTGTACCTCTTCAGAAATATGACTTATCTCACTTATAGGACATCGAAGGAGATAAAAATTTATGAAAACTATTTCTTTCGTCGAGGCCCTTCATTTCGTGAAGAGTGCCATGATGACGTGCCCTTTTTAAAATTACCCGTCTCCAAATTTTTAGAGGCGGCGAATTGCTAAAACTGCGGAGGATGGCTGGGGAGTCACACTCTATGTCGTGCATGTGATATTCGAAAAATCACAGCATTCAATAATTTACCATCTGTACATTGTGTTGTAAAAGGTGCCAGGCACCACGTATTTCTACATGAAATGGTTCTCAAGTCATTTTGATTGTCAATTGATTTCCATGGTTACTAGTATGCCAAGGAATGTGTAAAACCACCCAGTATCTAAGTAGCTCTAGTAAATTTATACCATTTTCAAACAGCAAAGAAATGGGTTATCCTAATATTCAAATGTATACCATGGCGTAATTTTTAACACATGGTTACATGTGCATGCTATCTAAAAAAAAGGCCATGTATTTCCCCTCCACAAGGAGGGCGGGCTGGTCGAACATTCCGAGCTCCTTCAGCCACAATCACGGATTCCCAGCATACATACATACATTACGTATATATGAGTATGTGAGTGTGTGTGTGAGAGTGTGTGTGTGTGAGTGTGTGAGTGTGTGAGTGCGTGAGCGTGTGAGTGTGTGAGTGTGTGAGGTGTGAGTGTGAGTGTGTGTGAGTGTGTGAGTGTGTGTGAGTGTGTGAGTGTGGTGTGTGAGTGTGTGAGTGTGTGAGTGTGTGGTGTGTGTGTGTGAGAGTGTGAGTGTGTGAGTGTGTGAGTGTGTGATGTGTGGGTGTGAGTGTGTGTGAGTGTGTGAGTGTGTGAGTGTGTGAGTGTGTGGTGTGATGTGTGATGTGTGTGAGTTGTGTGTGTGTGTGAGTGTGTGTGTGAGTGTGTGAGTGTGTGAGTGTGGAGTGTGTGAGTGTGTGTAGTGTGTGAGTGTGTGTGTGTGTGTGTGTGTGTGTGTGTGTGGTGTGCGAGTGTGTGAGTGTGTGAGTGTGTGAGTGTGTGTAGGTGTGTGAGTGTGTGGTGGAGTGTGTGTAGTGTGGAGTGTGTGGGTGTGTGAGTGTGTGAGTGTGTGATTGTGTGGGTGTGTGTGTCAGTGTGTGAGTGTGTGTGTGATTGTGTGAGTGTGTGAGTGTGTGACTGTGTGAGTGTGTGATTGTGTGAGTGTGTGAGTGTGTTGGTGTGTGAGTGTGAGTGTGGTGTGTGAGTGTGTGAGTGTGTGGGTGATGTGTGAGTGTGAGTGTGGAGTGTGTGAGTGTGTGAGGTGTGAGTGTAGGTGTGAGGTGTGGGTGTGAGTGTGTGAGTGTGTGAGTGTGTGAGTGTGTGAGTGTGTGAGTGTGTGAGTGTGGGTGGTGTGAGTGTGTGAGTGTGGTGAGTGTGGTGTGTGTGTGGAGTGTGTGAGTGTGTGAGTGTGAGGTGTGAGTGTGTGAGTGTGTGTGTGTGAGTGTGTGAGTGTGTGGAGTGTGTGAGTGTGTGAGGTGTGAGTGTGTGAGTGTGTGAGTGTGTGAGTGTGAGTGTGATGTGTGAGTGTGTGAGTGTGTGAGTGTGTGAGGTGTGAGTGTGTGAGTGTGTGAGTGTGTAGTGTGTGATGTGTGAGTGTGTGGTGGTGTGTGTGTGTGAGTGTGTGGTGTGTGAGTGTGTGGTGTGTGGGTGTGTGGGTGTGTGAGTGTGTGAGTGTGTGGTGTGAGTGTGTGAGTGTGTGGTGTGTGGTGTGTGGTGTGTGGTGTGTGAGGTGTGGTGTGTGTGTGGTGTGGGTGTGTGTGGTGTGGTGTGGTGTGGTGTGTGGGTGTGGTGTGGGTGTGTGGTGTGGTGTGTGTGTGTGGGTGTGTGGGTGTGTGTGTGTGTGAGGTGTGGGTGGTGTGTGGTGTGTGAGGTGTGAGTGTGTGAGGTGTGGTGGTGGGTGTGGGTGTGGTGTGTGGTGTGTGGTGTGTGGTGTGTGGTGTGTGGTGTGAGTGTGTGTGTGTGAGTGTGGTGTGGGTGTGGTGTGTGAGTGTGTGGGTGTGTGGTGTGGTGTGAGTGTGTGGTGTGTGGTGTGTGAGTGTGTGGTGTGTGTGTGTGTGTGAGGTGTGGGTGTGTGAGTGTGTGGTGTGAGTGTGTGGTGTGTGTGGTGTGTGAGTGTGTGAGTGTGTGGGTGTGTGGTGTGTGGTGTGTGAGTGTGTGGTGTGTGGTGTGTGGTGTGGTGTGGTGTGTGGTGTGTGGTGTGTGGTGTGGTGTGTGGGTGTGTGGTGTGTGGTGTGTGGTGTGGGTGTGGGTGTGAGTGTGGTGTGGGTGTGAGTGTGTGAGTGTGTGAGTGTGAGTGTGGTGAGTGTGTGAGTGTGTGGTGTGGTGTGGTGTGTGAGTGTGTGAGTGTGTGAGTGTGTGAGGTGTGAGGTGTGGTGTGAGTGTGTGAGTGTGTGAGTGTGTGGTGTGATGTGTGGTGTGAGTGTGTGAGTGTGAGTGTGGGTGTGAGTGTGTGAGTGTGTGTGTGTGAGTGTGAGTGTGTGAGTGTGTGAGTGTGTGGTGTGTGTGAGTGTGTGAGTGTGAGTGTGAGGTGTGTGAGAGTGTGTGAGGTGTGTGGAGTGTGTGAGTGTGTGTGTGAGTGTGTGAGTGTGTGAGGTGTGAGTGTGTGATGGTGTGAGTGTGTGAGTGTGTGAGTGTGTGGTGGTGGTGTGAGGTGTGGGTGTGTGAGTGTGTGAGGTGTGAGTGTGTGGTGTGAGTGTGTGAGTGTGTGATGTGTGAGTGTGGTGTGTGGTGTGTGGTGTGTGAGTGTGTGAGTGTGTGGGTGTGAGTGTGAGTGTGTGAGTGTGTGAGTGTGAGTGTGAGTGTGTGGAGTGTGTGAGGTGTGAGTGTGTGAGTGTGTGAGTGTGAGTGTGTGGTGTGTGGGTGGTGTGGTGTGGGTGTGTGGTGTGTGGTGTGTGGGGTGAGTGTGGTGGGTGTGTGAGTGTGTGAGTGTGTGAGTGTGTGTAGTGTGGTGTGTGGTGTGTGGTGTGAGTGTGTGAGTGTGTGTGGTGTGTGGTGGTGTGAGGTGTGTGGTGGTGTGAGTGTGTGAGTGTTGAGGTGTGTGAGTGTGTGTGTGTGTGTGAGGTGTGTGGTGTGTGAGTGTGGGTGTGGTGTGTGGTGTGTGGTGTGTGTGTGTGAGTGTGTGAGTGTGTGGTGTGTGGGTGTGTGAGTGTGTGAGTGTGGTGGAGTGTGTGGTGTGTGGTGTGTGGTGTGGTGTGTGAGTGTGGTGTGGAGTGTGGGTGTGTGGTGGTGTGTGAGTGTGTGTGTGTGGTGTGTGAGTGTGTGAGTGTGTGAGTGTGTGTGTGAGTGTGTGAGTGTGAGTGGTGGGTGTGTGAGTGTGTGAGTGTGGGTGTGTGTGTGTGGTGTGTGAGTGTGTGAGTGTGTGGTGTGGAGTGTGTGAGTGTGTGAGTGGTGGTGTGTGGGTGTGTGAGTGTGTGAGTGTGTGAGTGTGTGAGTGGTGTGAGTGTGTGAGTGTGTGGTGTAGTGTGTGTGTGTGTGAGTGTGTGAGTGTGAGTGTGGTGTGGGTGTGGTGTGTGAGTGTGTGAGTGTGTGTGTGAGTGTGTGAGTGTGTGAGTGTGTGGGTGTGGAGTGTGTGGTGTGTGTGTGGTGTGAGTGTGTGGTGTGTGTGTGAGTGTGTGGGTGTGAGTGTGTGAGTGTGTGGTGTGTGGTGTGTGAGTGTGTGTGGGTGTGGGTGTGTGGTGTGTGAGTGTGTGGTGTTGAGTGTGTGGGTGTGGGTGTGTGAGTGTGTGTGTGGGTGTGAGTGTGGTGTGAGTGTGTGAGTGTGTGAGTGTGTGAGTGTGTGTGTGTGAGTGTGAGTGTGTGTGGTGTGTGAGTGTGTGAGTGTGGTGTGTGGTGTGTAGGTGTGTGTGTGGTGTGTGAGTGTGTGAGTGTGTGAGTGTGTGGTGTGGGTGTGAGTGTGTGAGGTGTGGTGTGTGTGTGTGAGTGTGTGTGGTGTGTGGTGGTGTGTGTGAGTGTGTGAGTGTGTGAGTGTGGAGTGTGTGAGTGTGTGAGTGTGTGAGTGTGTGAGTGTGTGAGTGTGTGGTGTGTGTGTGGTGTGTGAGTGTGTGAGTGTGTGAGTGTGTGAGTGTGGGTGTGGTGTGTGGGTGTGAGTGTGGTGGTGTGTGAGTGTGGTGTGTGAGTGTGGGTGTGGAGTGTGTGAGTGGTGAGGTGGGGGGGTGGGGGGGGGGTTTTTTTTTTTTTTTTTTTTTTTTTTTTTTTTTTTTTTTTTTGGGGGGGGGGGGGGGGGGGGGGGGGGGGGGGGGGGGGGGGGGGGGGGGGGGGGGGGGTGGGTGTGTGAGTGTGTGAGTGTGTGGTGTGTGAGTGTGTGAGTGTGTGAGTGTGTGAGTGTGTGAGTGTGTGTAGTGTGAGTGTGTGTGTGGTGTGAGTGTGTGAGTGTGTGAGTGTGTGAGTGTGTGAGTGTGTGGGTGTGAGTGTGTGGAGTGTGTGAGGTGTGGGTGTGAGTGGGTGTGAGTGTGTGGTGTGTGGTGTGTGGTGTGTGAGTGTGTGTGAGTGTGTGGTGTGTGGTGGTGAGTGTGGGTGTGGTGTGAGTGTGTGAGGTGTGTGAGTGTGTGAGTGTGTGAGTGTGTGAGTGTGTAGTGTGTGTGGGTGTGTGAGTGTGTGAGTGTGTGGTGTGAGTGTGTGGGGTGTGTGGTGTGTGTGGTGTGTGAGTGTGTGAGTGGTGTGAGTGTGTGGGTGTGTGAGGTGTGAGTGTGGTGTGTGTGTGTGGTGTGTGGTGTGAGTGTGTGAGTGTGAGTGTGTGGAGTGTGTGAGTGTGTGTGGGTGTGGTGTGAGTGTGTGAGTGTGTGAGGTGTGAGTGTGTGAGTGTGGTGTGTGTGAGGTGTGAGTGTGTGAGTGTGTGTGTGAGGTGTGGTGTGGGTGTGAGTGGTGGGGTTGTGGTGTGAGTTTGGTGTGTTGTGTAGTGTGGTGTGGTGTGTGAGTGTGTGAGTGTAGTGTTGTGAGTGTGTAGTTGTGAGTGTGTGAGTGTGTGAGTGTGAGTGTGTGAGTGTGTGAGTGTGTGGAGTGTGTGGTGTGGGTGTGAGTGTGTGGTGTGTGAGTGTGTGTGGAGTGTGTAGTGTGTGATGTGTGTGGGTGTGTGAGTGTGTGGTAGTGTGAGTGTGAGTTTGGTGTGTGAGTGTGAGTGTGTAGTGTGTGAGTGTGTGTGTGGTGTGTGAGTGTGTGATGTGTGAGTGTGGGTGATGTGAGTGTAGTGAGGGTGAGTGTGAGGGTGTGAGTGAGTGTAGTGTAGGAGTGTGAGTGGTAGTGTGTGTGAGTGTGTGAGTGTGAGTGTGAGTGTGTGAGTGTGTGATATTGAGTGTGAGTGTGTGTGAGTGTGTGAGTGTGAGTTGTGAGTGTGAGTGTGTGATGTGTGAGTGTGTGAGTGTGTAGTGTAGTGTGTGAGTGTGTGAGTGTGTGAGTGTAGTGTGGTGTGTGGTGTGTGGGTGTGAGTGAGTGTGTGTGAGTGTGTGTGAGTGTGTGAGTGTGTGTGTAGTGTGAGTGTGTGATGTGTGAGTGTGTGAGTGTGAGTGTAGTGGTAGTGTGGAGTGTGAGGTGTGAGGTGTGGTGTGTGAGTGTGTGAGTGTGTGAGTGTGTGAGTGTGTTGAGTGTGTGAGTGTGTGAGTGTGAGTGTGTGAGTGGTGTGAGTGTGTGAGGTGTGTGTGTGTGAGTGTGTGTGTGAGGGTGTGTGAGTGTGAGTGGTGTGAGTGTGTGAGTGTGTGAGTGTGTGAGTGTGAGTGTGGTGAGTGTGTGGTGTGTGAGTGTGTGAGTGTGTGGGTGTGTGAGTGTGTGAGTGTGTGAGTGTGTGAGTGTGTGAGTGTGTGAGTGTGTGATGTGGGGTGTGAGTGTGTGAGGTGTGAGTGTGTGAGGTGTGAGGTGTGGTGTGGAGTGTGTGAGTGTGAGTGTGGAGTGGGTGTGTGAGTGTGTGAGTGTGTGAGTGTGAGTGTGTGTGTGTGTGTGTGTGTGTGTGTGTGTGTGTGTGTGGTTTGGGTGTGTGAGTGTGTGAGTTTGTGAGTGTGTGGGTGTGTGAGTGTGTGAGTGTGTGAGTGTGTGAGTGTGCAGTGTGCAGTGTGTGAGTGTGTGTGTGTGTGATCGTGTGTGTGTGTGTGTGTGTGTGTGTGTGTGTGTATGTGAGTGTGTGTGTATGTGAGTGTGTGTGTGTGTGTGTGAGTGTGTGTGAAAATTTTGAAAAAAATGCTCTATTGGTGTTTTTAGTTTTGGAACTGTTCTTGAATCAGTTCTGCAGAAAATGCTATTTTTGATCATTCCCTAGATGTAGGCATTGGAGTGAGTCAAGCAGGACTATGTGGTGGATGAAAGTTTTTCTGGATATTATCCTGTTACCGATATGTTATCTTGACATCGAGTAGGCATTAGTCGAATAACTAGTTGCCCGTCTTGCTGAAACCAGTGCCTTCAATAAGGCAAGATTCTAGCTCTACAGAAGCGTCTTAGATCTCTAACAAATAATTCAATCCTTGGTCCATATCTTTCTTGATTCACTGTTACATTGTGACCTTTATCATCAAGGTAGCAAGGGCCCAAAATTCCGTGCCTAGTAACTGTGCTCCAAATTGTTACTTGTTCATCGTGAAATGGGAGGTGCATCTAATTAATTAGAAAAAAAGTATTTCTACGAACTAGTACTACCTAAACCTAAAATGAAATTAGCAATCCAAGTAAAGGGTTATGCAAATTAGGAAATAGTAAAATATTTAGGGGAATAATATCGGGGGCACAGAGGAGAATGAAATACTAGAGAAATAGTAATTATGACAATGTTTATAAACGAGACAGGAAGACCATGATTTTAGAATACTGCATATGATATCCAAATATATTAATACTAAAAAAATCTAAGTCAAATTCAATCACACCAGACAGATTCTATTAGGAATTGCCGTCAGTATCCTGTTGCATATTACTAGATAGCAGAAGTAATACCCCAAAATCCACCAAATGATAACTGTATAATACAAGTTATTCATTGAACTTAATGAATCTATTCAATTATAATCAAGCATGGCACAATATCCCACACAGTAATTTTTGCAATACCAAAATGAAGATGTACTAATACAATTATGTTTAACGCCCAAATATTACTAAACTCTAACAAATAAAATATAATACATGTTCGTATTGATTTATTAGCAATCTGTGTAAACAAATGGTGATTTTTAATAGTTATATTAAAACTATTATGTTATTTCTTATCGTATTAAAAACAATGATTAGAAAACCATATTTTATGTTCACTCAAACCCGATATAAAATTTTAAGTAACGGTTCAACCTTTTTTTAATAATAATTATACGAGATAATATTTTAACATTGGTAATTATTCTTAAAACCATGTAATTATTTTTTACAGCAACATGAACTTATTGAGATTCAGCAGTAGCCGGTAATCTTCGTTTCATACTGCCCATAATATATCATTAAGTAGCGCACGAGTCAGATCATCAAGTTTAAGCGCTATTTGTTGTAAGGTGTACGGTCGAGAGAATGTGCGTAGAAGGCAAAGTAAATGACATTTGGCCCCAATTAACTTTTAACATCCATAAACTATTACTGTACTCGGCGATGTCCTATACAAGGCGAATATAACGACGTATTTTTACTATATATTTTAATAATAAAGTTTTTATAAAGGTATATAGATAATTAACTAATTAGTTTATGCATATCCATATAGCCATTGATGAAAGTAGTTATTCACTTCTAAGCAAATTAGGTAAGCATTTGTCTAAGAATTTTTTTATGATTTTGAAGATTTGTTCCTCTTAAGTACCTTAAGACAATAAATATTTTATTAAATAATAAAGTAGGAATACCAGTATCTTTTGTTAGAAAAATGATCCGTTTGATAATGTTGAGCTTATTACTAATAGTGATGGGCAAAACTAAAATATTGTAGCCGTTTTGAATAAATGTATAATTTATACAGACATAAACAAATATATTATATCGTTGTGCAAGTTTTAATATCCTCCAAAATGTCATTGTCAAGTGTCATATTATCTTAAATATACATCAATTTGGTGAAAAAAAGTTAATCATTTAAATTATTGCTACTACTATGACTTAATAAAATTGCTTTAAAGATTTACAAATGTATACAAAATATAAAGTGTGATAAATGAAAATTAAACATTGTCGTTTACGTTCATTAGTGCAACTAATTATTTTTAAATATACACCTGTTGATTTCCGATTCTTATTAAAAGCAGCATTAACTACTTTGTTACTGTTCTAGTTTAACAAATGATAGTGTTAGTGGTTATAGTTAATATCACCGAACCATAAAGTACGACGGTAATGTGAATAGTTCCCGGCCTGACACAGAGATGGTGCTCCAATCAGGAAAAATTTGTTTCCTGCCTAGGTGCACGAGCCATTAGTTCACATGATCAATTTCAACTTATTCTCTCAAGTAGTTTGTGTACACGAATTTTTGCAGTAGACATCTTGCGTGTTTTTTTAAATGGATAAACTTGAATATAGTGAGGTCATAAAATTCTTCATTTTAGATGGATTAACCCCTAAGGAAATTCATCCAAAGTTGACAAAGGTTTACGGGGACTCTGCTCTTTCCATGTCAACCGTTAAAAAGTGGGCAGCTGAATTTAAAGTGTCCTCGAAGATGACCCACGTGAAGGACGGCCGAAAACGGCCAACCACACCAGGAACCATTGAAAAAGTGCATGATATCGTGTTGGATGATAGGCGACTAAAGATGAGTGTTGCACAAATAATTAGGCTCTGCGCAAGATGGGTGCCGCATTTGCTGACTTCCGATCAAAAACAAATGCGTAAACGATTTTCGCAGAAATCTTTGGACCGATTCAATAGTGATCCAACCGATTTGGATGAGACATTGGTCCACCACTAGACGCCAGAAACGAAACAACAGTCCACGCAGTGGGTGGAAGTCGGTGGCTAAGCGCCAAAGAAAGCGAAATCTGCCGGAAAGGTCATCGCCAGCGTTGTTTTGGGATGTGGCAGGGATCCTGTTAATTGATTAAAAAAGGTAGACAAATTACAGACGAATATTACTCCAATCTTCTTGACCAGTTAGATGCCAAAATTCGCGAGAAAAGCCTGCCTTGACGAGGACAACGCACCTGCACACAAGGGTGATGGGAAAACTACGGAATTTGAAGTACATTTGCTCGGCCATACCCATATATTGCCAAACTTCAAGAAATTTGTTTCTGGGAAGCGTTTCGCATCCAATGAAGAACTTGAGAGGGCCGTAGATGAATATTTTCACAACCTTCCAGGCTCTCACTTCCGGGAAGGAATACTAATGTTGGAGAAACGAAGGACCAAGTATGTTGAAGTCAAGGGAGATTACGTAGAAATATAAAATAATGTTTTAACTGAAATTCGCAGTCTTTCATTATCAGGCCGAGAATTTTTCACCTTACCATCGTACACAAGTAATTTTTACCTTCCAACCTACATACAGGGTCCTGTATCTTAGCTCCCGTCTTCTACTACATCTAAATTATTTATATTAGAAGAAATAGTAAAATGGAGCAATAAAATGCTTGCTAGACAGCGCATTTTAGGAATATTTTCACAGATACCGGTTTTCCCATTAGTCCATGACAACACAAACTTATATATTTTTAATGGAATACCCTATATATTATTCCAGCTTTGAAATCTTCTCGTTTAGTACACATTACCTCACCAAAATTTCAGAATCTTATACCGAGTACTTTCCAAGAAGTGACAATTTCTTTGTTTGAACGGACATGTATTGGACATGTGAATTAATTATTATTTGTAGTAGGATATTTTATGCATATGGTATATTTCATTTTTATACAGATCGCTACACAAAATATTGGATATTTTATACAGTATGGTCCAAAACGAGAATCATAGATATTCTCGAAATTTTCAAATGGAACACCCCTTATTTTAAATCGGCATAGGATACCTTATTCGCTACTCTGTCAGTTGTATTAAACATTCCCTATACCCAAACCCACTCGTTTTTTAGTTAAATTCGTCTTTATTTGAAACTACCCGTTATTAATCAAAATTAGGCGTAAAAATTACATCTTTTAAAGGGAACGCCCGGATATTTTATGCCTATTGGATGCGGAATAAAGTATGCAACATGTTTTATATTGTAATTATACAGAAATGTTTCAAAGTTTCAGAGATATTTATCAAAATCTGTTATTAGACATAGATTTATAATATTAATAATACCATTTACAACAAATTTTAATATTTAAACAATATTTTTTATAATCAGGCTATGGTATCTTTTTTTTTAATACGCTCTTCTACTGCGTTAAAATATGTTAGACATGAACCGTAAACTAAGGTGAGTAAAAAAACTACCGTTATCATACTTTCTTGGGAAAAATAAGATAAAGTATCTAATAGCTGGCCATGAAAAAAAATCCGTGGTTACTGTCAAATAAATTAACGTTATAATTTATGTATAAACCATAAGTTTTGTACATTGTTAGTTACGTGTTGCTAAATATTATTATTTATTTCCGTGACAACTATTTTTTAAGCGGTAATTATTCATTTAAGTGGTTTCTGCTGATAAAGGTGCTTCTTGTGATGGAGTACCACAAAGATGAACTCGTAAATGTAATTTTTATACAAGGGGTATGCCAAAGAAACTATTTTCTGGCGTGCGTCATCCCGAACGAAGACATACAGACAAGTGAAGCCTGGAAAATTTATTACTACGATTTATACAAACGGGACATGAAATGAATCGTCTGTTATATTATCTGTTACCGAAAATCCTTTAGTTAGTTAAAAAGCAATTAGTTCTGCTGTAGGTGTTAGGATTTGGAAGGATAACCGTTTTCATGCGGATGATATCCAGTTTCGTCAACAACTATTTGATATGGATTTGTAGTGATGTGCCGTATTTTGCAAATTGGAATCAACATAAAATTGATATAACTTACAACTTTTTTATAAGGTTTTGGTTCGGATGAAGCCACATTCCACAAAAATGGATTTGTGAATCGCATAACTTCCACTGCTATTCAGATCAGAATCCGACGATTTTCAGACAGGTTGACATGTTATTCTACCTTATTTTTTTAACGGGAATTTGAACGGAGCTATGTATCTTGCTTGCCAATAACTGTGAGGAATGAAATGTGTTTGCAACACGATGGAGCCCCGTCCATTATTCCGTTCACGTCAGGGACCATCTTAATGCATTCCTTCTAAATCGTTTCATTGGCAGAGGAGGACCGTGTGACTGGCCATCTCGATCCCCCGATTTAACTAAACGGGATTTCTTTTTGTGGGGATATGTTAAGGAAATCGTTTACCAAGAGCCGCCAACTACACAAGAAAATATGCAACAAAGAGTAAGGAACGTGTTTGAGAGTATTAAGCCCGACTTATTAAGAAGAGTAGCAAGATCTTTTCAAAACCGCCTTCAGTTGTGCCCCCAACAAAACGGAAGACATATCGAACATAGATTTTAATTAAACAAATTTGAAATGCTAAACTGATATCCAAAACTTTATTTATACACATCTACATTAACGATGCCATAATAACTTTGAAATAAAACTGTTCATAAGTTTGCTATGTCTAATAACAGCTTTTGATGAATATCTCTGAAACTTTGAAACATATCAGTATTATTAGAAATATAAAAGATGTTACGTACTTTATTTCGCATCCAATAGGCATAAAATATCCGGGCGTTCCCTTTAAAAGATGTAATTTTTACGCCTAATTTTGATTAATAACGGGTAGTTTCGGATAAAGACGAATTTAACTAAATAAAACGAGAGCGGTTGGGTGTAGGAAATGCTTAATAAAATTGATAGAGTAACAAATAAGCTATCCCATGCCCATGAAAGGTATAGGGTGTTCCATTTGAAAATTTCGAGAAAATCTACCATTCTCGTTTTGGACCATACTGTATACGACTTCCGATACTTCGGGTAGCCATCTGCGTAAAAATAAAATGGACGATATACATAAATTATCCTACTACAAATAATAATTAAATTCCGTTTGTTCTTGAAAGATACAGAGTGATCAACACATGTCCATTATGACAAAGAAATTGTCATACCTTTGAAAACACACGATATAAGATGCTGAGATTTTGTTGAAGAAATGTACGAAGCGAGGAGAATTCAAATCTGGAATGATATATAGGGTGATCCATGAAAAAATATATAAGTTTGTGTTATCATGGACTTATGGGCTACCCCGTATTTGTGAAAATATTTTTAAAATGTGCTGTCTAGCAAGAATTTTATTGTTGCATTTTAATTTTTTTTTTATTATAAACAATTTAGATGTAGTAGAAGACGGGAGTTAAGATGCAGAGCGCTGTATACATATGTAGGTATAGAAGGTTATGAAATCGACTTTTTTTTCAATATCGCTAAATCGACTTATTAGCTAATTTTACAACTTCTGGCCAAGTTTTGCCAAGATCGGCATGATGCCTGCATATGTGTCTGTGTGTGTAGATGTATGTCAGTATTCACGATAACTCAAGAACGAAAATACCTTCGTACCAAAAATGTTGTATTTAAGCTTGCTTTCATTGGGTTTAGAGCTGATTAGATTTTGGGAGAAATTCAGCGGCGCAAAGATTATTCTTATTGCTTTTACAATGTTGCCTGTTTTCGTTATGAAAGCGGTTGCATACGTACCCTAAAAGAATTAGAAGCAAAATTATTTAATTTATTTTAATTTCTGAAGTTAGCATCTAGATGTCTATTAACCTGTCTCACATGAAGTTTTAAACGTTTGATATAGATTATTATTTTTGTTTTTATAATGTTGTTTATTTTCGTAATGAACTTATATTATATATATATATATATATATATATATATATATACAGGGTGAGTCACGACTGACGCGATGGAGTTTTAGGAGAAAACTAGATGTATTTTTTTATTTTTGTGGTTGGGACATTGTGTAGGTCCATAAAGGTTATATTTTTAAGATAATTTTCACAGTTTTATCACATATTTGAATTAGGTATGAAAAATAAGATAGACTTTCGTTAGGGTTCGCTACAACTAAATACAGAGCGTTTCGATTTATTTTGTTTTTTTCTGAAATTGCAAGGTTTTGGAAAAACATTAATTGTAATCAAACGAAACTCGTTTTGTCAAAACTGCTTGATGATCCCGAAAATAGACTGTTTCGTTGCTATATTTGGCAATTTAATTGCGAAAAATATTGGGTGTTCAGATTTTTCGGTTGTATTATTAATACATTCAACCTATAAGTTCTTCCTTACCTCAAATGGAACACCCTGTATATTGTAGATCTGTCATATGACCAATTCAATGATCTTCCAAAAAGTACTAAGGTATCCTATACCTAAACCTTCACGTTTCAAAGTTATTTAGGTAATTTTGAAATTTAAGGTTTTTTTATGGGACTTACAGCACGTAAATGTTTTTACAAATAATGTTTGTCAATGATTTTTTGTGTCGAGTAATTAGCAAAGATATTTCTTCTTTTGTGAGTATGTGTACACATATTTCAAATTAGTATGCAGTAATTTGTAATATGAAATATGTATATTGTAATGACAAAAAACGATGCAAATATTAATTATTAATTAACAGTATATCAATATAATTGGGTATTAATTATTTGCACTGTGTGATGAATATCAAATAGTTGTTTTAAGTTAAAACTGTTTATTCGAAGCAGGAAAGAAATGATATGATTTAGCTATTGGTGAATGTTATGGAAATTGTTTATTGGACTCAAGGGTCTACACAGCAGGGCACCCCAACCGCATTCGCATTCATCCAAATAAAAAGGTACTAGAGAGATTGTTGCAAACGTTTCGTGGGACAGAAAGTGTCTCTTACCCAAAATAGGAAAAATCAAAAGTGGTTACCAATAACGAAAATAACGAATTTTTGGTGTTAGGTTGCGTGGTTGATAATCCAAATACCAGTACTAGAATAATTGCGAGAGAAACATGCATTAGTCAATCAAGTGTCTCCAGAATTTTAAGGAAACACAAATGCCACCCATATGAAGTGAAGGAGATAATTTTGATCAATACGTGTTGTTTACCGATGAGGCAATGTTTCATAATAACGGCCATGTTATCGTCATAACTACGAATATTATAATACCGAAAATAAGCATTTATTGCGTACGACAGATTACAAGAATCGATGGAGCATTAAAGTGTATGGTGGAAGAGTTGGCGTTGAAGTTATTGGTCCATATTTCTTCGACGACACTTTAAATGGTGGCAAATTCTTAAACCTTTTAAAAAACGACTTTTGGCTACCTTTAGAAAATGTTCCATAGCACATTAGACAAAAAAATATGGTGACAATTAGATGGTGCCCCTGCACATTCTTCACCACGTGTAAGGGAAAATTTAGACCGAAAATTTCATAACAAATGGATCGGAAGACGTTACACAATTAACTGGCCCCCTAGATCTCTAGACCTCACTTCGAGGGATTTCTTTTTATGGGGATATACTAAAAATCTAGTGTATGCTACTCCTCCTATTACTGCAGAAGACATGATAGACCTAATTAAAAATGCATTAATTAAAAATGCATTTGTAACCGTGTTATGTTGCAAACTATAAGACGTCCGCATGAAAAGAGAACTCTACATTGAAAAAGATGTTGTTAAATATTATTGAATAACTTTGAAACGTGAAGGTTTAGTACTTTTTAGAAGATCATTGAATTGGTCACATGACATCTAAAGTATACAGGGTGTTCCATTTGAAATACGGAAGATTTTATAGTTTGAATGTATTAATAATACAACCGAAAAATCTAAACACCCAGTATAGTATTTTACGCAATTGAATTGCCAAATAAGTCAACGAAACAGTCTGAAACAGTTTTGACAAAATTTTTTTCCAAAACTTTACAATTTAAGAAATATCAAAATAAATCAAAACGGTCTGTATTTAGGTATAGGGAACCCTAACGAAAGTCTATCTTATTTTTCATAATTAATTCAAAAATAGGATCAAATACAGGGAATTCCATTTAAAAAAACATAACTTTGATATGCCACTTTTTAAGCACCCATATATACACATACACATGTGTGTGTGTGTGTGTGTGTGTGTGTGTGTGTGTATATATATATATATATATATATATATATATATATATATATATATACATATAATCACAATAATAGGTTTATAATGAAAACAAGTAACATTATAAAAACAACAATAATTTATGTCAGATTTACCTTTAAACTTACATGTCAGATAGGGTTTAATAGACGTTTATCCAGCCCGTTTCTGCACAATTGTGCACTTTTCATCGTATTTATTTAAATTTTAATGCTTATTTGTATATATATATATATATATACATATATGTGTGTATGTGGATGTGTCTGTGTGTGTGTGTGTGTGTGTGTGTGTGTGTGTGTGTGTGTGTGTGTGGAGAGAGTGTGTGTGTGTATGCGTGCGTGCGTGCGTGTGCGCGCGTGCGTACATATATATATATATATATATATATATATATATATATATATATATATATATATATGTGATGTGTGTGTGTGTGTGTGTGTGTGTGTGTGTGTGTGTGTGTGTGTGTGTGTGTGTGTGTGTGTGTTGTGTGTTGTGTGTGTGTGTGTGTGTGTGTGTGTGTGTGTGTGTGTGTGTGTGTGTGTGTGTGTGTGTGTGTGTGTGTATGTGTGTGTTTGTTGGTTGGTTGGTTGGTTAGTTGGTTGAGTGTACACACCTGTGCGTGCTAGCGTATTTCAGCTTAATTTAATTTCTCCCGAGAACTGATTAGATTTTGGTAGAAATTCAATGGCTGAGAGGGTGGGTTATTATGGCCGGTTTTTTGCTTTTTACAAATATCTATGAAACAGTTACATATTTCAAGCAAATAAAAATAGAAGCATATAGGTCTTAAAACCGGAAACTCACTAGGTTCTATTAAATTTTTCTAACACGGGGCGTAATTTGACGAAAAAAATTTCTTCGAGAGAAACTTAAGTGTTCCTTCAACTTTTTCCAAGACCTGAATAACGATACATTTTCCTTTATAAAGGTTTTTATTTCGAAGGCAAATAAGCATTAAAATTTAAATAAATACGATGAAAAGTGCACAATTGTACAGAAACGGGCTGGATAAACGTCTATTAAACCCTATCTGACATGTAAGTTTAAAGGTAAATCTGACATAAATTATTGTTGTTTTTTTATAATGTTACTTGTTTTCATTATAAACCTATTATTGTTATTATTACAATTATTATTAGTCAAATTGCATTGGTATGTGTAAATCCTTGAGATATTGCAGGCTCCATTCTATTAATACAAATATTTTGACTGTAATCTCATTTTAGTTTGAATTTACATCAGTTCTACAAACATAAAGACAAAATTCGATTGGGGCCTGCATCTCGATAGCTCAGTTGGTTAGTGCAGTACGCTATCAAAGTACATGTTGTAGGTTAAAATCCCACTCGTGTTAAACATTTTATTTATGTATTTAATAAAATTAATTATAATTTTTAATTGCATATTTGGTTTTGAACTTATTCGTTCATAACAAAACACAATAATTTAATTTTTTTTCTTTGGTCGGCCCATTTCAAACTTTAGGGGCTAAATAAAAATGTGTGGCTCAACATATTTTTTTTTCTTTACGTAATGGGAACACTGTCTTATAATAAATATGCTGCACTTTACTATCTGTTTATGTGGATACCTACTTGCTTCAAATTTTTTTAATTGCCCCTAAATCCTGCAATGAATTTCTAGTAGTTTTCATTATTTTATTTGCAATTATATTATCAAGTGCTGAATAATTTGAATTGTTATTTATACTTATAAAAATGTACAATATCTCTGAATAAATAATGCATAGATTACACTTATATTTAATATTTTGTACAACACTAACTTGTACACATGGACATAAGTTTGGGCATAAAGTAATAACTAATCTTATCAATGAAGTAAAGTCGGTTACATAGCTGTAGGTAATTGACGTTCTCAGTTAAGTGTCGTCTAACGGAAGTATTGTTTTGGTCGCCTCGTGTCCGACTGACATGCGTGTATTTCCGCTCACAAGCAAATGCTTGAATATTAATTAAACATACTTAGGTCTTACTTATCTAGCAAGGATTTTTATATTTTCTACGGCTTGGAAATGAATGCAAATTAGTTAACTTTTGTTGTGTAGTAAACGGGTTTACACAAATTTCGTTTTTAAGTACACTTACCTTTACATTGTAGCTAAAAGTATTTGTAGCTACCAAATAATTTGATAGTTATAAGTAATATGAATAATATCGCGCAAAAGACTGTAAATAATTCCAATGCATGGGTGTTAATCAATAATATATATTTTTTATAATAAAAAAACCACTTGAAGGTAACTAATATTTATAGAGTTTGATCAATAAGATAAATCTTAGATAATGCAGCATTTACCTTCCTCGTGTTCTTGATCAAGGTCTAACTGGCATTGAGACCACGGACCTTTAAAACATGTTACAGGTTAGTTAGCATTTATTATCTATAACACACATTAATTGCATAATTTAGATTAATCGTGAAACGTCAATGTATGAAAGTTTTTTTAGCTGTAAAGTAAAAATCGATTTCCGTAATAAACAATATTTAAAAGGCGACATACGTTAATGTTATGATACAAGGAGTACGTTTTAATATTTTCCGCACCCAAACTGGTTGATATTTATCCAAGGATAGTAAAAAATAATATTCTGATATTCAAATTAACAAACGATTTACATTTGTCAAGCGTGTATTAATTATTATGCTACGTTTATAATCCCTACCACATTTAATGTGTAATGAAAATTTATTATGACAAGTACATTAATTACGTGAATTACATAAGTGATCGATTAATTACATTATCTAAATTTTTTTATAATTTTGATCTACATTTTTTTTAGATATCAATCAGTGAACGGTTTAATTTGGAATTTAAAGCGTAAAAAATTTGCGCTGCCTGCATATTAAAAAAAAAGTATAATTGGACAATAAATGGTTCTTTTTGCTACTAACGCTATAACTATAATATAACAATGAGTATCTATGACCGTAATATGAAAGAAACAACTAGTTCACGTCCTGTGTGTAAATGGTTTCAAAAATACTTTCTCTATTGATTATTATATTAACTTAATACTAAATAGAATAATAAATAACACTATATTTAATATTTGAGATATTAATTATCATATTAATTTTGCCATTATTAATGCCATTAAAAATGATTAAGCAATTTGCTTTATTATTGATAATTGTACACTAAAGTGGTAACGTGTTCAAAAAAATTCAAGTATAACCTGTAGGTTTCGAATACAACTCAAATATCATTATATACAATTAATATCTGATACATTTGGAAATTATTAGCGTTCATTTTTAATTTAAATAAAATTAATATAATACAAAGTAGGTGTGATAATTAAATCAATTGCAGCACAATCAGTCACAATACTCTTAATTAACATACATAAAATAAATCTACTTAACATATTTTATTTTCTCATTATAAAACGCATATACGGTTATTTAAAATTAAATGTTTAGTTGACTGAAATTCCAATTCCTATTAATGTATTGATTTAAAATAGGAATTAATTTGTTAAAAAAAAATAGTTTTATCAAACTAATCATGATGATCATATTACATATACACTTATCATTAAGGTTTTTATATCGCGTATTTTAATAGAAATTACACACTCTCCATACGTTTTGGTAGCAATTTCAGTTATCGTCATCAGTAAGGAATAAAAAATTTAATACTAGTAATGATAAAATATGAAAACAAAAAAATTACCCCACTATATTAGTTACGTAGGTCTTATATTGAATGATACTTTAGTAACAATAAACAGCTAGATCTGTAATAGATTAACTATTACTATACGTCTAGAAAATGATGTTCTTAAATGTAGTATACAGATAAAGGCTATGAATAAAATACACTATAAAAAAATTAAGGAAATTGCATCAAATTATAATATTGGTGCAAAATTGTGACAAAAATTATAGAAAAGTATCAAAAACATTTATTAATAAAAATTTGGAAATACAAATTAACAAGTGGAAATAATATAATAATTAATAATAATAATTTTATCTAATATGTTAAAGCATTGCAATATTGTGATGATTATATATACTCAAACGAAGCATTGATTTCCAGATCGGCCACAACCTAGCCATACCAAACGTTAAAGTTAAGATCCAACCTTCTGCCTGTTTATAATTACAAGATGGCAATACCTAAACGGTGATTTTCTTCCTGCTTATTATAGTTATTTGGATGTTTGTATCAATAGTTTCGCAATCTATAAGAACATAATCATGAGTTTACCAATGCATACTTTTCCGCAGGAACAAGACAACCAAAACACTCAAGAGAGTAACGGCAGGTTTGAACCATTTTAAGGTCATTTTGAATGTTCTTTAAACTTTAGTTGTAGGTTTTAAGGCTGTTACAATACCATGATTAATCAAAACGTTTTTAATTTTATCTTTAACGTTAATTATCAAACGACGAAAAGCATTGCCAGCATGTAGGTCCAGTTTTTCTTTACGGATTGTAACAACGGACTCGATTGCATTACTAGTGAAATATCGGAATAACCATTAATCTGTAGAGATTTTCAAGTATATTAGTTCATTTTTCAACAACTTAGAATCACAGATAGTTTTGATCCATATTGGATTTCTTTTGAATAGTTTCTATACGACTACAGTTTACATAATCTAAACGTTCATTTAAGGTTTTTTTTCTCTATGTACCTAAACACCAAAGGTATTATTTACATATCTACAGCGCAAACCAAGATTTTTGGGTAAACTTTTATAACTAATATTTTCAATTTTATCTTGTAAAAAGCTACTAAGTAGGTTAAAAGAAGAGCTTTGCATTGTATCAAACGGCTCATAATTGTATTAATCCACTGGAAATAAACAGTAGTGCGGTTGTGTAAAATAAACGTTACGTCTATCGGAAAAATTTGGTTTGTATGTCAATAACTTCTTCTAAAGGAAATTTCGTAAGTACCGAAACATCAAAGCTGACAACGAGGTCATCATCTTGAGTGTTAAAATTATGTATTTTTCCAATAACGTGAGCCAAATTGAATTACGAAAGGTACCCACAAAAAATTTCCTTTTCTATTCCTAAAAGAAAAAGGAAAAGTGGATGTGTTTCATTTCCTTGCCAAAAAAAGACAAGCTTCTTGAGCTCTCCTAGCGGCTTTAGCCACAAGGATGGATTTCTAACATGCATACATTAAGTATGTATGTATGGTGTAATTAAGGGTGAGTGTGATCGGTATAAGATTGGAAGAAGTCAAGTTAGGGTTCTGAAGGACAAGCTACTACCCCCGCATTCGTCTAAATAGCCGCACATGATGTGCGTATACGCTGTAATTATACCGCTATATGTGCGCTGAAAAAACTTCATACAAAGCAAAAGGTAACAGGAATCAAACAAGTCCCGAATATTAAGTAGACCCTGTAGGCACTTGTCTACCATTTCGGTTGTATTCCTGAAGGTACGGAGAAGATATGGTTTACCAAAGTTTCACGAATGTAACAATCCTTTAAAGCCTATTGTCGCTACAGTTGGTTCTACTACAAATAAATTTGCAAAGCACCTTATACCATCACTAGAGCCTCATAGAAAAAAGGGCCTTATCAATGTAAGAATTTTTACCTTTTCATTGAAATTGAATATATGGTGTATATGATATATTATGGCACAATTTGAAACGGTAACTGTACAAAATGCGCCAAAAATGTTAAGTTTACTATAGATATGTTGTTAATAACTTTATTGTTTAGACATACAGAAAAGCGGGGTTAATTTAAAAAAAATGGCATTAAATTTAATTAAATTAATTCTTAGATTTTATAGATCAAAGGATTCAGTTGACTGTAGGGATCGAAACCAATACAGCTCACCATTCTTGGACATAGTTTCTAAAAGAAATTTCCTTTAAAGTACCATCATAATCTATTAAACTATCATCCATTTTAATAGAATGCTCTAACCCAAAATTTAGTGGATCGGACCAAACAACTTTATATCCCTGAATTTTTGGAGTGACGTATTTATTCATTTAAAGCCAATGATTATTTCTTTAAAAACGTTAATAATATGCTATTAGACGGAATTGTAAAGAAATTAGAGCTTATGGTTAATGTTGCTATACTTCCTCTCATAAGTACCGTTACGGACAAAATTAAAGAAAATCTTAAGCAACAATAGCATTAGGATAGTAATGAAACTTACTGGAAGGATAAAAGACCTTCTAAGCGAACCTGCAGAGTACATAGGTTGTGTTGATCTTGTAGAAAAAATACCTTGGAATAAGAGACGTTTCAACCACCCATGCTTGGGTGCAACTAGTATACCAGTTCCCTAAAGATTTATTCAATATCTACTTATGCGACAATAATAGTCATCCGACTCGAACAACTTTTGTTAGATCAAATTTTAATGTAATTTCTTTTCAAGCTTAAGAGTTATTGCTAGCGGGACAATGTGAAATCCATCCCTTTAATTCCTTACCTTGTAGTTGCGTCACTGCGATCTGGACATTTAGGTCAAATATAGATTGATCAACTTTTTAGGTGTTTGATTTATTGCTCACGAAAGCAATCACATTTGCCTCTGTTGCTACATACCACGCAATTCCCATACAACTAAGAATTACTGATCCTTAAATATTGAAAACCAGTTAGTTAAACACTCATGTCAAATTTGAACGAATATTGTTGTTAAATAGATTGAATTATCGTGAACGAAGGCCAAAAAACAAAATTAGGTTATTATTTTTAATAAACATTAAGTGAATGTGTCTTTTTATATTATCACCTTAACGCAACATGAACACATAATACATTAGAAGAAAGTACCTACTCAAATTTACCGGTATTTTGTATCAAACAGTAAGCCAAGCGTCTGTAGAAATCACCCCTAGTATATGCTAACTGTGTCTCCGTAATAATTATCGTTTGTAAATTGTATAACGTGGTTATAAGTAGACTCAGTAATAATTCTCATTGGGAAACTATAGCACAATGAAGTATCATACTCAGCCTTTAGCAGGTGAGTAAGAGCACTTGGTGGCGTGGTTAGAGTACAGATGTTGTCTTTATCTTGTAGGCAGATGTATACATTGGAATGAGGGACGAGTCCTACGTACTAGGGCACCGGTCAAGTAATGTACTGGTCCCGTAAAGATTTATTTAACACCACTTATACAAAGTTAGAGACTAGATTCCGTTAAATATTGTCTAATTTTGCGTACAACTCCTTCTGAAGTTTTTGAGTTGTTTTGAACAAAACAAACCTCTTATTACGTACCTTGCAACTCCGTCACCACAAAGTATTAGTGCCTTAAGCATTTGCGATTGCATGCCTTTTCAAGCTTTCCATATATATAGAAATCACATTTACCGTTCTTACTCTACGCAATACCCACACAACAAAAAATTGCGGAGCCTCACACTATTAAAATCTGATAGTTGAGCACTAAAGTCAGATGGAATAATATTGCTTTATGGCCCATTAAAGATTATAGCAGAGCTAAGAAAACCAATATTTACCTTTCTTGCACCTTACCCCATCAAAATGTGCTGAAGACTAAACAGTTAGGCGTAACACACTTATGTCACATTTGAGTGTAATCAAACAAACGCAAACGCAAACGCAAGCGCAAACGCAAACGCAAACTCAAACGCAAACGAAAACGAAACCTCAAACGCAAACACAAGCGCAAGCTAATACGCAAACGCAAATGAAAACGAAAACGAAAACGAAAACGCAAACACAAACGGAAACGCAAACGTAAACGAAAAAGTCTGTCTACAACACGTACGTAATAGAATACAAAAGATCAAGGTTTGAGATGCGTCGTTCAAAACGTTATAACGTTATTATAAGTAAACTCAGAAACAATTGTTAATGGGAGACTGTAACAATTTAGACATTACATCCAGCAGCTAACAAATAAACAAGAGGAGCATGGAAACACCCTTTCTATAGTAAGGAGCATCAATTTTCTGAATATAGAAATCTTAAAATGTATATACATATTTATATATATATATATATACATATATATATATATATATATATATATATATATATATATAAACACGCTCTACTTCCCGTTACTCGAACTGAACTGATGCCTGTTATGCGGGTTCCTTGTCATATACCTTCGTTGACAATCAATTTCTCTACTGTCGCTCCCTTGCTTTCTTTTTTCGGTTTGCTGGTTTTCCTGGCGATAACATAGGATGTATACATGTATTAGGAAGTCTCTGCGCGTCGTCACGGATATTACAGCTGTATAGACGTTTTTCTTTTTCTACAGTTTCTCTCATTATTCTTCCAGCCTAGCATGATTCTTCAGTTTGTTTGACTTAAGCACGTTCGTTCACAGTCTCCACATGCAATCTCGTATATTTCTTAATATTGCAGAACACAATTACATTATACACACACGCACGAACAAACAACCACATGCGCACATATATGTTGCAATGCGAAATATCTAATAAAGGAAATTGTACGGCTTGTATAGGGATTTTTTCAGAATTTCAAGCTCATTGATCTTGAACTGAAATTTTAATCAACTTAAATTAACACAAGAACGTTTCCTTTCAATTCAGAATTACTACTTGAAAAGCAGTTATCTAAACAATGGCATCAAAATTAATGACACGTTATAACTAAGATAAACAGAGTCACAATATTTACAAGGTTTAAGGTAAAAGTTGCTTCATCCGTGAATCAAATTAATGTCAACAGGTTTAAATTCTAATTTCTCGTTTGCGTTTCTTCATAAAATGTTAATGTATATCCTTCGTCAAACGTGAGAAGTTCTTAGGAACTTGCAGAGTATATTGGATAGTAGTATGATTAAGACAACAGTTTGGAGTGCGTAAAATTTGCCCGGTTATTGAAATCACTAACATGTCCAACGTGCGTCGCTTATGTCTTTTAGTACATTTAAATATAAACCGGCACGGACGCCTCTTTCATAAAAACGATACCTCCTTATACATTGTTGTCCTATCTATTATTGGAAGCACTAACGCACGAATCGGTAGTGTTTCTTCGTACGTTGTGCTTTGATCAAGCACGACTGGCCGTTTTCAAAAGACTACATCACCTTGCGCTGTTCTAGCTTCCTACCCTTATTGAAAGTACTAAGAAGGTGATGGTTTGCGCTTTTTAAGCAAAACTAGTACAATAAAATGTTTTCAAGAAAACCACGCTGCCTTGTGCATTGTTGGATTTCCAAGTTCAAGGGAAGCACTGGTAATGAGACTGGTGGTAAAATCTTTAGTACTTTTTTTGTAACTTTTAATGTTTTGTAAGTTAAACTAGCACGAGGAGCGGTAATTTTATAAAACGATGCCCCCATGTTCAATGCTGACTTCCTAGATTTATTGCAAGTAATAACGATAGGACCGGTACTGGTGGTTAGCGATTTGTGTTTAATGCTTCATAGAACACGATGTGTCATTAGCGAGAGAACAACACCTTAGAGCGCTGCTTCCTACCCTGATTGGAGCAGTAACGATATAACAGATTCACTTAGAGCTTCGTCAATGCCCTTTAGTGGTTTGTAATTCGCATCATCATAACCTGCCGTTTCGGAGAAAGCGGTTACTTTCTTATTGGGAGCATTCTGGTGTTTATTATTATACAGCCAGCCCTTTGCTTCAAAATATCTGGTAGTACTAATCAAATCCGTTAAGCACTAAAAAGAGCCAACAAAATCTTAGCAACATTTATAGATTCTCTCAGTAGGTCTTCCTGTAAGAGTAGTATACCAGCACTTCGCAAGCCGATACCGATTTATTGAAAACGGTCGGTCACTTTGGTACAAACCGAAAAGCACAAAGATGTATTAACAATCTATTCAGGTCAGGTCGTTAGTGTTTTCATTAGCTGTGGTATCTTCCGGAATCTAACATTCTCGTCCTATTAACCTTGAACATAATTAACCCAGGAACCCGTTCTTTGAGTTCATCTACTAGAAGCTAACAAATCATTAACGTGAATTGCCAAATCCATAGAGAAAGCGTCAAAAAATTTACCTTCACTGTTTTAAAATGCAACATTTTGTATTTTCTCATTCGTTAACATACTAGAAAGTAAAGGAATTGCACAGAAAATTCTATTTCGAATAATCTTGGTTTATATGCCTATTCTGACAGGTGCTTTTGACGAATATGAAATCTCATTCTGGTTGTCAACTTTCAATGACGGCTTTTGTAAGAATTTATCTGACAAGCTCTGTAGTGATACTAGGTACATTTTATAAGGGCATGCGTTCATAACTTCCTGAAACAGACCATAAATGCAAGAACTAAATACATATAGTAAAGCAACATAACGTTATATAACATGTCACGCCATTCCCTTTCGGGGTAGGAAAAACACTCTCTGCCTCTTGTTTATTTAGAAATCTTTCACCACGCTTTCCTATTCCTCCATACCTAGCTTCCGCAAGATTCATACATTGCCTCTGACATGCCCTTTTGTTTTTAAAACTCCTTAACTTCGTCTCTTTTAGCATACATTCTACTGCATGCAGCCAAGATTTACACGACTTACCAGGCCCAACCTTACCTCCAGCTTCATCCACACATATCTGCTTTGCTGACCTTACGTTGTTCATTCTGTCTATGTGACCAAGCAACGTAGTGTGCTACCTTTATACATATCGTATTTTCTTCGTCACACTCATTCTTCTTCGCTTTACCGTATGCTCATTTCAGGAATCTCCTGCCCACGGCAGGCATTTAATTTGCTTTCGTGCGTTTTTTGACATACCCACGTCTCACTTTCATATAGTTCTGACGGGACAAACACGCCATTACAGATTGCTCGTTTCGCAACTACGCTCGTTCTATCGTTTTTCATTACCGTCGTCCAATCTCTCCATCCATTGTACCATCTGCAGTGAACATTCTACCCAGATATACCAACTTGTCCCCTTGTTCCACAATTTTATCGTGCAGGGTAAATACTCTACTCTCCCTTTCACCTTCCCGATTGAACACCACAATATTTGTTTTGTTCACGTTTACCTTGAGGTCCATACTCTGACAGACTATATCAAACTTCCTCAGAGTTGTTTGTAGCTCTTTCTCATTCGCGCTTAATAAGGCTGTGTCATCCGCGTACACGAAAACTCGTACGTTTACGTCACCAACCATTACACCATTTGCGTCGGTACATGCATGCGTAACACATTTATTCGTGTATGCATTGAGCAACCACGGTGACATCACACAGCATTATCGCACTCCTTGCTCAATATTATAGTAGTCACTCATACCTACTCTCTCCCCAACACATGCCCGGCTACCATTATATACCCTTATTCCGTTTATTGTACCCTTATTTACGCCAAATTTATTTAATATTTCCCACATCTTCCCCTATTCACTCGGTCATATGCTTTCTACAGATCTACAAACGCACAGTACAGTTCCACCTGGAATGAAGCCACCTTAACACCCCAAATATTGGTTTGGGTAGTTTCACGTACTCTATCAATCAGTCCTCTTCCAAGTACTTTACCAGGTACACTTATCAGACTTATTCCTTTATAGCTTTTCAATCACTCTTGTTCCTCTTACCTTTATACAGTGGTACAATGAACGCGATCTGTCAATCACTCGGCACTTTTCCACACTTAAAGCATGTGTTGAATAATTCACACAAGAAAGAGATAAAGAAAAGGGTGATAAAAGAAAGAGAAATGGAGGAAATGAAAGAATTAACAAAAGAAATGATGGAACATATAGAACAAAACATGACGGAAATAGGGCCATGAAGGAAGAAATGAGAGAATTCGAAAAAAGGGGGGAGAAGCAAGGAGCCAGTCTCATTTTTTTATAGCAACCATTGCCCTGTGCGCATCTTTTTTTTACATACTGCCTTTTTACCGATTCATTCCATCAAGCACATGTTTTTCTGTCTACCCATAGTCGCTTTTTATACTTACATATCTGTACGGCACAATTGACAACAGTCTTTCAAGCTTATCCGTGCACTTTCCACGTGATCGTCTGTTAGGTCTTCGTTCCACACTGCTTCCTTTACATTCAACTCTCTACTCACAGCATCTGCGTATCTCATTCTCGTACCATTAGCTACCTAATTCTGGACGTTCACACTACGCTTGCTTTCCTTCTCCAGACCCATTTTTGCCCTAAACACACTTTCGATACAACCAAAAAGTGGTGTGATTCACATCCCAATCCTCGCATTACTTTTGTGGTAAAGCAAAGTCTAAAGAATTCCACTAATTCTATATTGTGCTCAGATATTTATTTTGGAAATCAGATTGTTTTAACTAACATTTAAGCGTAAATATACACAATCCTCATTCAATATTAAATTGTGCAGCGTTAATTATAATTAAAATTTTTTGACCATATTTGCAATAAAATTCATTAAATTATGAAACGTGACATATTTATAGGCCTTTATTAGGAATTAATCAAATATTTGAAATGAAAGCTAAAATATTTACTGTACGTCGTATATGAAAGCTAATAATTGAAATGCCACATTTATTAAGAGTATGTTGTGTAATAAATGTGTTTGTTAGATTTAAATACAACTAAAAGATACGTCATGATTTCCTTTAATATTACGTATTATTTTGTATCTAATTAATGACACATTTCGTATTAAACGTAGGTAATTGAAAAACAATGGGCATGTTGCATTAAAAGAATTTCACGCAAAATAGAAACTGTATTTGCGTAGAAGGCGACCAATTAAAAACAGGAAGGAAAATTATCGTGTGCTGTTGTAGAAATAACTCCATTATTTTCATTTATCAACAATCTAAATAAGCGTGGAGGACACAGAACTTCACTAATTGTACTTTTATTGCGTGTCGATTCCGTAGGAAGGAAAAACAACAGATACAAGAAGATAGGCGGAGTTACCATGCAGATGCATACACGGATATAAATTTATTGCAAAAAGCAATTACTATAATTATTTCGTTGCTCTGTACACGCCTGAGGCTACATAAACACTATGTTTCTTACTCCCTTTTGAATGTTATTGAATTTCTGTGTTTATTAAAAAATATTTATTCTCCGCATAAAATAGTCTCGGAATTAGTCGTGTCAACGGAAGAATGATGTCATGAAGACTCATTTTCTTATAAAACTGTGAATGTTACGCTTGAGAAAACGTTTTCGAACGCACTATGCCCGCCATTAATTAATTTTATAATGCTAAATACAGTCTTGCTAGTTAAAAGCTACTCTGTTACCAACTTTTTTAGAGTTGTCTTGATCAAATGATTTAAAAAAGGCTTGGTACATTTTAAGTGTTTGTTAATTAACAATTTTTCGTTAGTACATAAATCGCAAATATGGTTAAACTTAGAGTCAAAGACAGTTTTACTATCTTATCACTTAATCGGTCACCCTATAGAAAGCACGTCACGCGGCAAGTGCAGACTTGGTCAAAGTACCATTAAAAGACAGACAAATGAGCGTCAAAAACGGCCCGGTGCTCGAACCACCTGTCTGTTCCCGTGACGAACCCGCCGTTATTACAATCCACACGGCTCATTAATTAAACTTTATCTTGACGCAAATCTAAATTTGAAAATATGAGCTTTTGTAAGAGTTTTTTCTTTAAATGCTAAAAAAGTTAAAGGTATTCATTATATATTTATTTACTACTTCATTTTATAACATATTTAATAACCGTTAAAAACGACACGCAGTTGGAGATACGTGTTTTGTGCTTAAGTTAGAAAAAATGTAAAACCTTATGACAAAAGTAGTATAGATACCCATCTTATTATATGGGACCTTTACAGTAATAGTTTTCTTACGTTACGCCCCAAATTTAGTATTTAATGTTGCTGATTCCGTGTTTCATTTATAGAAAAACTCTAAATTAGAATTCAACCACACCTTGATACGAAAATTATAACAAAATTAAAGTTACAACACTGATAATATAACCAATAGTGTTGTCACGATTATAGCAATTCCAGTAATTGCTAGATGTAAGAGACAATGAAAGTACAATAAGATTATGTACATTATAAAGGTTGTTTGAAATTAGTAATACGTCAATCAACTTTGTCTCCCTTTTAGTGCATTTTTTAGGAATTAAAAGAATGTACCATTGTAATATAATCTTGGGAATTGATTTACTTTTTCCAGAAAGAGCTATGGACCGGATTTTTTATTGGATGACTTATTCCCTGAAAACTTGAGTTCCTTTTTTTAGTTAATGTGAAGGATTCCCAAACCCAAACTAACATCATTTGTTGTTAAAACCGTAGAAACGAATAAAGTTCCATACATTTATTCATTGTAAATGTGGTGAGTACACAACCCATAATGTTGGAAAAATAGATTGAAGAAATTGTCACAAAGAATTTATTCCTAGTTGTCTGAATACTACATAGGCCATTACCTCAGGAGCATCCCTTTCGGCTGATTGTGGCGCAATAGAAGAGTGTGAAAAGAAACACGGTGAGTGGAAATCTACTGTAGCTGCTGATCATTATATTGAAAACTGCTTTAATAGCAAAATAAGTATTGCAAAAGGTATTTTTTGCAACATAGTGAACAAGCGCATATTTCTAAACCCTCGCCGTCTGTTTAAAACACTTTTACAGATCGGACGAGTCCAATCGTTTACGTAATTTTTGTAATAATCTAAATATAAATGTAATCATTGATAATTATATTTCATTAGTCATTTGTCCCAGATATTGCTTACGTACATCTTTAATCCCAGTGAAATTAAGTAGAATACATCTGTGAGCTAACACACTACCGTCCATCGCTTACGCCCGCGCCACAACCACTCATGGAATTAAAAGTTACTTTAATTCTGTGGTCGATACGTTACTCTTGCACCGAATAAATTAAAACCAGACCGAACAAAATTGCATTGTCAAATATATTACTACATTATAAAAACATAAAAGAAGACAGCGGCACGCGGTGTTCCCAAGCGGTCACCCATCAAAGTACTCACCGCGCTCTACGTTGCTTAACTTCAGCGATCGCAAAATTGTCATATTAAGAATTTTTATATTTTGACCCCCGATGAGATACAAAGTTTGTACAAATGGTGACCCCAATTATTTTTTTTCCTCTTTCAAAATCTGCAGTCAGATTTTCAATATTCCTTAATACAAAAAAGCTGCACACGCACACACAGACTTAACAAATTCATATACCGAACTTGCAATTCTATAGTAGTAAATAATTAACGATTGTCCAAATTACATTAGACTACAATGTTGTTTATTTAATGCTACGTCACATTAGCTGCACCTGATAGATTTTTCAACTTAAATTGTTTCTGCTCACATCAGTGTTGCAAACTTATTTTATACTACTTTAATAGACATCAATAAAGATTAAAAACCACTGTGTCAAATTTTGTTAGAATAGTATTTCTTCTTTTTTAAATGAACTAAGATTTCCTATTTCTGAAGCTACTTACGTAACATGTTAAATATGTTACTACTATTTGTTGCACGTTTAGTTGATTTTTTGGTTTTCAATTTAAATTTATCCAGTAATTTCTTTCTCACTAAAATAAACATGGATAATTTTGGTACGAGGGACAAGCCATTATTATTTTAGATACGTTCAAAGTAATTGCCTTCTGCTATAATGCCCTTAGCCATTTATTGCTTACACTGCTTAAATGCTCCAAGCCAAGCAGCTTTTGGAATACTATTAAAATAACACCGAACAGTAGCATCTATCTATTCCTCTGAAAAAAATTCTTCCTTGTAAGTTCGTTTTTAGTCCAAAAACACCCAAAAGGCGCACGTGGCCAGATCCGGTCAGTAGGGAGGGTGTTCGACTACATAACTCTTGTTTACAGCCAAATAGTGCCGAGGCACTTTATTAAATACTGGCGGCTAACAGTGTTCGACGTACGATTTAGCTGTGACAGTGTACATTACTTTCTTCATTGTTCGCTGCTTTCTGATTATTGTTGGTGTGGCCATGTCTTCATTGATCTATGCGCGGCTCTCTTGTCGAGTTGGCATGTGAAAAAATGGTATGTAAGCTACATCTCCTGTTACAATTTTCGACAAAATTTGGTGTCCACCGTTCTTAAGCAATGTTAGTTTCATGGCAAATTCGTACTCGTTCTGATTTTTGAAAATCTGTAAGATGATAGGGTACAAAACGACTTACGACTTTTTTCAGATGAAGATGGTCGTGTATTATTGTTTTCACAGATGAGGGTCAAATCTCCATTACGGCGCAACTGGTCTTGTTATCTGCTTCCATAATCTTCTTCGCAGCAGCAATGCTTTCTTCTTTCACAGTGATAAAGGGAGAGATTGCGCTTTTCTGTTGATCAACTGTAGGTCTTCCACGTTCGAATTTCTAGTACCAATAGTAAATTGTTGCCAAGGAAGGGGACTGATCGCCAAATGTTGATTTAAAGCTTTCTTCGCGGTCGTACACACTTAAACCTTTCTTAAAGTCTTACTGAGACTACAATTTTTGTTTTCCTCGGCCTGCCGAATTTTGTCATTCTCAATAATAATAGCTTGTCCCTCGTATTATGTACACTCAAACTATGAAAAATCTATCCTGAAATAAAGTTAAGCTTTGCAAGTGGCTAGCTTTCAAAGAAATATTTCTGAATAATTTCTCAAGAGCTGAACACCTTTGTAATAGTTCCTTATAAAGGGTGAATTAAGTATTAAATTACAAACAGACATGCGTAAAAACGCTTTGCTAACGTAGAAACGAGAGTAGACAGGAATAGATAAATGCAGTAATCCTATGCAAAAGAGGTTTTTAATTACTAGAACTAGCTTTGGATGAGTATGAGTTGGATAATTGAAGTTGAAAAGTGTATTTCAAATAAAGTTATGGTGAACAAAGAAAAAAAAATAAGCAATAGCATACTTTCGTTTAGTGTTAAATTACATCAAAAGTAGCTTCATTAGGTATCCTTTTGCTGTAATACAGGTTCTATGCCGCACAACGTTAGTGAAAGTGACATGTGCAGTACCTCACTTACAAACCTTTACGAATTACGGTATCACTGTTTATATAAGATTTAATGTTGGCAAAAAGGTAATCATAAAGAGACTGTAGCAATTTAGGTCTTTAATGGAGTATAATAAATACGGTAACTGAAATACTATTCAAATCGTAAAATGTTAAATTCTTTTTATAAAATATTTTGCATGAAATAACTATTAAAATACAATATAATTTACACTCATAAGACTTTGTAAACAGTAAGCATTAATACAGTTACTGTACAATATTCGTCAAATTAGTTATATGAAACGAAAGTGACGAGCATGATTAAAACACATTTTTTAATGAACTGTGAATGCATTAATCATTATTTATTAAATATCCAATTAATGCCGCAATCGTGGCCTCTGTTCTGTACCAACAATAGTCAAATAAATTAAGAGGAAGAGCTAGTCACAATTTTTTTTTTTTATTTTTAAAATGATATCGGTACAAAATTTAAGCTTCTGCAACTAATGATATGTACTTTATTTAGTGCTGCGCAGCGTAAACCTAGCTTAAAATCTATACACATAATATAACAGTGCTTGAATATCAAAATGCTTCAATGTAAATTACTAAGTAGCCAAGAAAATTACATTTTCTGATGTTCAAACACCTGAAACCACAAATTTTAACCAATAACAATTTCTTACCTGTGCGAGAAGTATTGGTTTCGTCATCCTTCTGTTTTAAATAATTGAAGCACCACACATACTCCAAAACGAAACATCGAAGTTTCACACAACTATCTAACCTCTGAACTATGTGAAAATGGTTCTTAGTGGCACTAAAGATGGCTTTTACCTTTGCTGAATAGCAAAAAAGAGAAACCGTTACAGAAAGTTCTCTTTGCCTGATAACCGACTTTTCTAGTTTAATTAGAGGTCATTAATTACAGAAGCTATTTTTTAAAACTGAAAACATTTTCAGTCTCTAATTATTTAAAAATTTATTCATAACCATACATTGCGTCCTATAATGATGGAACGGTAATTAAAATTCCCTTACGTCATTAAAGGTATGACATATTTACACAAGTGATAATAACCCTTAGGCAAGAATTGGTAAAATCCTTCACATGTTCGTATCAAACTCCAACTACAACTGACAGGTAGATAATACCGGAAAACAATTTTATAGTCAAATGGTCACGTTTCGTCCTTCTTGTAAATGAAACAAAAATGAATTCTTTTAAACGCATTAAATTCTTTTTAAACACATTAAATTCTAACAAGTTTTGCTAAATAGCCTCGTCATGAAAAAAGCTTATTTCGTAATTATTAAAGTTCCATTGTGTTCTCCATATTTTGAAGCTTATTTCATAGTAACTTAGAATTCGATAATAAAGGAGGGGCACGATTTAAATGTAAAATACCTTTCGGTCAGAATTTAACCAAATTTTGACATGTTCTAGAACTTGACCAATTGATCAAATGTCTTCATTGCCCGAAAGCTCAAAGCTCAACAGTTTTTGATATAAAGGGTCTGCAATATCACTATTTGATACTTTCAATATATCATAAAATGGACATTTTGCCAATATTAACGCAAAACTTAGTGAAATGTTATTTTTTGTGCTACTGGTTACAACCTTTTCTTTACTTTCATTATTTCAGCCGTCTAAGTCAAAAAAAAAATGTTTTGAAAAAATATCCTCTCCAAACATGCAAAAATATACAGGGTGTTGCAATTAAAAATCAAGACTTGGATCCATTTGCAGCAAAACCGGAAGTGGGCCATCTTGGAATTTTATGTCAAGTGATTGGAAATTGGTTCTAATATACACACCCCAAATTAAAAAAATACGTTAATTAGTTTCCAAGTTATAAGCTTGACCCCACTCCGCAAGTAACCTCTTTTAATTTTTTTTTTTTTTGTTAATATGCTCATGCTTATGGTTAGTATTTACTTACTTATAGCTTATATATCTTATTCGTAGACTGATCAGGAGTCCTCCTCTTCAGCCCTGGTCAATCCATGTTTGTTGGTGTTGCGATGTTTTGTGTTATTGTATAGTTTACAATCATGAGATGTGCTTATTTTTGGTGTAAAAAAAAAAGAAAAAAGGTTTATTTATTTAATATTTAATAATGCGTTAATTGGCTTAAATGTGTGTATTGTTAAGTGAGGTGTGGTGTGCTTAGTGTGATTATTAGCTTCATCGTCCGGTTTCTTGCTGGGTCGTCATCGAATAGACGGGGGGATGCGGAGGGCATATAGGATGTTGTCCAAGGAATCTTATATCTCCTCGGGGAGGTCGTAGAGGAGTTGTGTAAGGATCGCGGGTGGATATTTGAATTTTAATTTAGGTTTTCTTCGTGGGAATTGGGCGTAACGGTAGTTGTAGGGTGTGGTAAGGATCTCTTTGGTAGGGATAGTGTCGCCGAAGATTCTTTTGTGTGCAAAGTTTTTCTGTAGTGTTTGGATTCTGTGTGTGATTATTGGTATGTTTGCATGTTGTGTTGTGAGGTAGCTAGGGTACCTGAGAGGTAACCTGTGTATGCATCTGAGAATTCGGCGTTCACAGGAGGCGATAGAAGAAAGGTGATTGGGGTTTATATTGGTGATCGGAAATCCATAACAGGGCGGATGTATGTTTTATAAGTGTGTAGAAGTGTTTTGGGGTGGCACCTCTGATTCTATCCCTGAGGGTGCCCAGCAGGTTTGCGCGGTTCCTAATCCTATTGAGTGTTTTTTTAACATCGGGGAGCCAATTGAGGGTTCTAGTAAAGAGGATTCCCAGGTAGTTAATTTCATCCTGGAGTGGGAGTCTTTCTTGATTTAGGGCGAGGGAAACATTTTTGTGAACTTATCTTCAGTGTAATTAGGATGGCGGAAGAGGATAGTTTGGGTTTTGGTGCGATTTACGGAGACTCTCCACTGGCTATCCCAGTTGGAGAAATTCCGCAGGGTTTTCGATATGAGGGGGGGGGCGTTTCGCTGTTTCGATTAACCACCCAGAAGGCGGTGTCTTCCGCAAACTGCGCAACGACTACTCCGGGTTGTCTGACTTCGGGAATGTCGGATGCGAAGACAATGTATAGGATCGGGGCTAAGGCAGAGCCTTGCGGTACGCCTGATGTAGGTTGAAAAGGATCGGAGAAGGTTTTCCCTACTTGGCTGGAACTGACCGATTGGTCAGGTACGAGAGTAGGAGTTTGGAGAAGGGGTCGGGTATATTGAGGTTACAGATCTTGTGCAGGAGACCGGCGTGCCAGACTCGTCCAGAAACACAGCCAGATTGAATTGATTGTGATTGAATGCCCTGGTGGTCTCTGTAAGCAGCTTCAACAAGGGATCGTGACACGTTCGGTTGGGACGGAAGCTGTTGGGAAGAAGGTCGTTGAATTCTAGGTGGACCCTGAGTCGCCTGGCTAGAATCTGCTCGAAGCATTTTCCGATGCAACACAGGAGGGAAATGGGTCTATAGGAGGAGGATGAGGTTAGGTCAGCGTGGGGTTTTGGTATCATGACGGTGGAGGCCGATTTCCAGTCCGTCGGGTAATGAGAGAGGGTTAAGCATTTGTTATAAATGTCGGAAAGTATACGGAGGGCTGGGCCAGGTAAGCGCCGGAGGATTTTTCTATTTAGGCCGTTATGACCTGGGGCTGAATTTTTCCCTTTTTAGAAATACGTTTGGTCGGGCATGATAGGGACATAAAGAGGACTCTCATTATCGAGTTGGGTTGAAGGTGGTGACCAAAGAAATCGGCCTTTTCTTGGTCGGAGGAGATTATGAAGGTCGGTTATGTGGGATTTTGGGTTTACTTCTGGTCAGTCTATCGAACTGTTGCCAGAAGAGTTTACCATTTCTATAATCTAGCTGGGAAGTGGCTTTGGTCCAGCAGTCTTGAGCGTGTTTATTGGTTTCTCGCCTGATTAAGACGTTAAGGCGATTGTACTCGGTCTTGAGATCCGGATCCCTGGATCACAAGAATTGACGATATATTCGTATTTTCTCTTTGATCCAGTTCACACTGTGCTGTCGGAGCGGTTTGCGGGAGTTGTCGATGTTTTTTTAATGGCACTGAGATTTCGACCGCTTCCGTAATTACGGAAGTTAGGTCACTAATGGCTCTCTCGAGATCTTGGGTCGTTTGAAGATTGGGTGTAGGAAGGTTGTTGGAGATGTGTTCGGAGAACGTATTCCAGTCTGCTCTAGAAAAATCTTTAATTACTGTGTATTGAGGAGGTGTACGGGGAGCTGGACAAAATGAAGTTTTGACCAGTAGAAACCACTCACGATCGAAATACTGGGCTATGGGTTCGAAAACCATGATATGGTCTACTAGAGAGGCACCTAAATGTTCGAAATAGATTGGTTGAGTGTTGGAGATTCGCAGGAGCGGCGACTGCAACAGAGCGGATGGTGGCCTGTTACCGTTGGCATTCGTTGCGGTGTCTCCGAATTGGGTGTGGCGGGCATTACAGTCACCTAGAATAACAGCATTAGGGAGACTAGAAGCGTAGATTAATAGGTCATCTGATAGTGCGTTGTGACCTGGTGGGTTGTAATAGGAAATGAATACTATAGGAGTGGGAAAGTGCACCGTTGCAGTAACGCATTCGATATGCTGGAGGTGCGCCGGGAGTTAAAAAGGAGTGGAGGGGAAGCAGTTTTTTTTAATACAGCGGTTCGATGTTGGCGATTGTTTGAATAAGTGTGAAAGGTGTTGAAATTAAGGGTGCATCTGGGTGTAAGCTTTGTTTCCGTGATGGAGAGGATGTGAATATTGTGAGAGTGTAAAGAGTGTTTGATTAAGGGACGTTTCCGACGCACGCCCCTGGCATTAACGGTCCCTGCTATGATATCCATTGGGAAGGAGTTAAGGAATAGGTTGGCGGATTACGGCTACCTTCATCCGCGTACCTGATACGCAGAGGTTGATACGCCGATGGAAAAAGTTTTGGGAGAAGGAGTCTAGGGAGCGAAGAACCATGTCCTGTCGGCCAGGTAGCATGCAGAAAAGGGAGTGTGTAAGGACTTGCAGGAAGTCCTTAGTGGAAAGGGTTCGGTATCGGGAGTGGGTTGGAGGTGGGCGGTGTCTTCCGATCGTACTCTTCGGAAGACAGGATGGGATCAAGGGATGCCATCTTCGATGGGGAACTGGGAGGTTCCCGCCGTTTCTGGCACTTAGAGGAATAGGTAGGGTGAGCATCCCCGCAGTTGTTACACTTTCGGTTTGCCGAGGATTTGCAGGCGGAGGATTTGCGACTTTCGCCACAGTTTGGACAGCGGATCGCGCGGGAAGGAACCTCTTCCGCGGTATGCCCCACCTGCGTGCAGGTAGAACAATACTTTGGGAGAGGTTGTGGGATAGGGGAAGGTTCGCAACGGTAGTGTCGCTCGAACATGACGACACCGTGTGCGAGGAGGTATTCTAGGGTGGTTTGGGAAGGAGTTATAATTCGGACTCGGGTGTTCGTGACCTTCGAGGTGATGCGAACGGCCTTCTTCACATGTGGAAGATGATCGCATCCAGGATCTCTTGGGCTAGGATGTCATTATCTACCTGACGAATCACGCAGGAAAAGGAGGGAGCTCTAGGACTGGAGTTAGGTAAACGGGGACCGGAGAGTTGGGTGAGGGTGACGAAAGGGTCACCGAAATGGTGTCGCAGCCTAAGCTGTGTACCATCCGGAAAGGGAGAGGTGGTTTCTAAGAGACAGGTATGGTTATGGTTGAATGTTAAGTTCAACCAGGGAAGGTTAAGGGATTTTAAGGAATTAAAAAGGGATTTCTGGGTTGTAATGGATTTTGGGATATTGCGGATGCAAGGTGCAGCCTCACACCCCGAGGATAAAAGGCTTGGAAATCAGAGACCCAAATAGAAAAAGGAGGAAAACAAATGTTAATTTAGAACAAATAAATTAAATTAAAACAATATTTGTATTAAACTGATACCAATTGCTTTACGCGTCGTCGATCCTGTAGCTGGTGGTGGCGGTGTCCTGGATGCTTCTATATGTTGTTCTTAGCTCCTGCTGTATTCCAGCGGCTCCTGCTTGCTGCTAAGGTGTGACTCCTCTACTGCTTACCGCTTCCTCGTATTATCTGTATGCAATCAGTGACAGATCTAACTCCGAAGCGGCGAAGATCACGATGCCGGAACGATGAGCGTATAAACGCTAACTTCTTTTTTGGAAATTAAGAGATTTGTAATGAAAATCACAAAAACTCTTACGAGATAAGGGGCTTACGTTCGATACCGAGGTTCGGACAGCCCTGCTTCTCTTAAAACGCAAACGCGATTTATATAAAGAAAAGGTGATGCAACGTCATTACCTTATTACCTAGTGATGCCTGATTAAATTCTGCATTAACAAAATATTCACCTTTTATGTCAACAAATGCCATGTTTATCTCTCAAACAAATCCAGCCCAAATCAAATGTGAAGCAAATATTATTAATTTAGAGACAGATGCCTTACTTTTAACTTTTAAAATAGTAATTGTTATTTCAAAAAATTTTACGATCCAACTTCAGCAGGGATTTCTTAACAACGTACACACCAATACAATTGCCTTTTTTGGGAATATGTTGAACATCTGCTAACTTAAAGAGATATTGATCAGATAGCGCTTAGATAGAACTGGTATTAGTTTAGTAGAGCATTCATTTAAGACAATAGCTGGGATACATATGGGTAAGTTGCTTTATTCGAAAATAACCTACAGACGATCGATGCTATGAGTTTCCTAGTGTTTGGAGAAGAGTTGACTAGTAGCACATTTTCCCAAAATCATTGGCACTCCAGTTTGGTACAGATAAATCCAAAAACCCGGCTTTCTACATATTCAGCTACTACAGATCTCTCAAAAGATGACATATGAGGAAAAAAAAGATCTACTACAGTTTTGCTGATGGTCGCAATTAAAAATCAAAATTTGCCACTACTCAAACGACATGTTGTTACTTTATTGCATTTTTGTTGTTGAACAACTTTTTAATTATAACAACAGTTTTGAGACAAAGTAGTCAGCATGATCCTCGGCCGTTTTATTGGATTTTGACTTGGTACAATATTTATTTTTCAAATTATATTACATTATAGAACATTAAATTAAAGCAGTATTCACATCGTAGGAAGGTATCAAAGAAATTCTATAGGTAACCCCATTTAACCGTCTAAAGCACCACAAGTTCTGTCGGTGTTGTAAACAGCAGGGGAATTTGGGAGAGGAGAAATTATTTCCGCTAGACAATGATCAGATAGACCTTTATAGCATAGCTTGTTACCGGTCTATGTACTATTCAGTTACTTACGAAATGTGTACAATTTCCTCTGGGAGCGAGGGACGGTCATGTTTGAAACACACAGGCTCCGTTGTTGATGATCACAAGAACACGGATTGGCGAGCTGATATGTGGAATGTTAGAGGTACAGATGGGAAAAGGTATGAAACTGTAAATGTAATGAATTAAAGGCAGTTTGACATTCCGTGTGTATCAGAGAAAATAAATGCAATGAAATGGATGTAGTGAATGATGGTAGTCTGGCACTATGGTCAGCGCTTGAAATACATGAGGCAAAAGAAGCTGAAGTGATGGTAAATTAAAGAGTGACAATAAGGTTAATCCCCCCTGGCATGCCCAAATTACAACTAACCAAGCACTTGTTTCAACAAGTACCTCAGTATGAACGTGAAAGCTCAGCTAAGATGAGCGAAATGTAGAAAGACTACAAAGAAACAGAGGAACATGCTGTTACTTTTTTAGACTGGTTGTATAACGCCCTGTTTGGTATCTCAAGATGAATACAGTGCAATTTTTGAGGAGGGCCAACTTGTAGTCCCAATCCATACAGTTCACCCTGAATGTTATTCTTATTTAAATTGGTGAAAACGGATCTTGCACTGTACAATTAAAACATACTGTACGCAAAACTTAGAACTTTGTTGCCCAAAGCTAAACATTCAGATATTTTTTAAACAAACTTAATCTACCTTCCCAGTCTACTTCTACATACTGAAATCGTAACGCGGTAGGGCTTAACAAACTTGCACCAGGAGTTCTGAGTAATAACACGCTTGACAAAGTTGTGCAACTGGAATTAGATACGAAAACCCGTTAACCCAGCTACCTCACTAGTTTACTAAAAATAAACAAATGGGCATTGTTAACCCTCCTATTGTGTTCGAGTCAATATGACCCAATCGCTTTCTTCTGATGTGCATAATTCGTTAATTTATTTAAGTATTTCGTTTACACTGCATGACTTTTATTTCATTACCCTAATAACGGTGTACCTAGATTCATATTATAAAATTATGATTAGTTTCATTTAAATGCATTTGTTACACTCACTGTGTTTTGGTCTATATGACCCGGTGATTTGTGTGGTTCAAATTAGAAGAACGAGAAGCAGATTATTATCATAGACGAATGTATTTTATTAGTTTTGTTATATTTTCATAAATATAAATAACTTACATAATACTGCCACATTATTGCGCAATATTGCGCAAATTGCGTGCGTTATTTGCGTACCGGTAAACAAGTTAATTCCTGTTGAGACTTGTCTATGGCTCCGCGTATAAATGAAGCCAGTGAGCACCTGTGTGTTAGTTTCGTAGTAAATACCAAACTTGATGCTACACTCTAATAAAAAATACCTAACAATTGAAATTTATTATTTAAAATATGTAGTGAGAGAGTGCTTACGGATAGCGAACTTGAGAAACTTTTGTGTGTTTCTGATAGTGATTCTAATACTTCTGAAGAAGAAGACCATCTGTCCGAAACCGAGATACATAAAAGCGAATCGGATGATGAAGTGGAAGCTACGATTTCAGATGAAGCTGATACGGATAATCACGTAACTTCCCAATTTTACAGAAAAATGTTAAAAGTTTACTTATCAATTCATCTAGATTGCTTTTAAAGTTGAACTGCCGTAATGTACACTTTGAATTTATTTGATTTTTTAGTACGCGACTTCATGTAAAACTTTTTTTTATTTTGGATGAGCATAATTAGTAATTAAGTTAATAAAGTGAATCAAAATATCGGGTAAACAACTTAGTGATAGAGCATTTAGATGAGTTGTAGAGAAAAAATTACACTTGACTAGTCGTATAGCTGTTAGACGGCCTTCACATTTCCTTATAGTAAACCCCAAAATCGAAAAGGAAACAAAAAGGAAAGCTGGAAACAGCTTAACATATACAAGGGTGTCACAGATAAATTTCACATCAGTAACCCAAAGGACCTTAAATAAAAGCACAAAACCTTTCAATAATAATTAATTAACAAAAATGGTTTTAATCAGGTTACGGTCCTGTTTCCACGTAAGTTATTAAACTAGGGTAAAACCTACCTTAAAGAAATAAACCAAACTAAGTACAACTATTACAACAATAAGCGGTCTAGTATCTAAGTAAGTATATAAATTGTACCTAACAATTAGTTAGGTGTTCTGCGCGCAACGAAAGTCCTCGAGAGCTCCAGGTTAACTTAAACAAAGCAGCTTGTTTTTGGCCCTTTACATAGGTAAGTAATTAAAGATAATTCAATAGATCGAAGTTTTAATAAGCAATACCGGTATTGTATACGCAAACATATCAACATACCTGTATAAGAGACACGAATAACGACTGTTAAGTCAGCAGATAAGGCGCAAAGTAAACATAAATACCAAAATATGTTGTTTACAGCTATGAAATACCATAAATACCATTACCATTTTATACAGATTACAAACAAGTAATGTGGGAATATTCTGGCGCACTGGGTATATTTAGCGTTGTATTGTGCGTATGACCTCGTGTTTATACGGGAGAATTTCCGTTGTCCTGGTGATGGTAAGCGAGACGGTCCAACTGAGCTAAGGTCGTGTAGTGCTTATAAAAAATAGCAGGATGGCGACTAACTACTTTGGAGATGGGTGCGTTTGAGATAATACATAAAATGGCTGAAATTTGACTTCAAACACTCTACAACCTCTCTAAAACAGAAATCAAAGTTGGGGATAAGTGTGGTATGAGGACCGCCACAATCTACACTTATGTAGGAAATTATCTTAAGCTGAGAAATTTTGCAAGATCATGGCCCGCAAGATATTCTCTTTATCGGGAATAAAAACCCAGAACTTTCCGTATTAACCTCGTATAATTTACGTTGCTTATAATTGATTGTGGTTTTGGGCACACAAGTCCAAAACGTTATCCAGTCTAATTGAATAACATTTATAATTACCGACATTAATCCAAAATAGGTAAATAAGTATTAACCGATTTGGTAAATAATAACTAAATCTAACCAAATCCAAATAAAATCTAATCAAATAAAATGCAATTAATGATTATTAAAGTCAACTTCTGTGCGTTCATTAAAAACAATTTATATATATATATATATATATATATATATATATATATATATATATATATATATATATATATATATATATACGGTACCAAACGCACTCCCACTAGTATTTGATACAAACTTTTCATACGAATTCACTGTTCCCTATCTTGTAAAACATGCGTAACGATCTGTGTGTAATTTTTAAATTATCTTCTCTCAAATACTGTTTGAAATTTTATCATTCGCTTTCGCTTTCGCTTTCGTGTTCGCGTTCCTGTTTGCGTTTGCGTTTGTGTTTGTGTTTCTTTTTGTGTTTGTGTTTGTGTTTGCGTTTGCGTTTGTGTTTGGGTTTCTATTTGTGCATGTGTTTTCTAAAGCTAACTTTCATACGAGCTAATTTGGGTTGCATGAATCGCATACAGTACTGTTTTGTAAATTTTTTGTCTTTAAATACCACATCCTGTATATTAGCGATATGCAGGTGGAGAATTAAGAGACAGATTCAACTATATACGACAATTAGGTTGACAGAAGCTGCTTTTAAATCAATATCGTAGACTTCTATCTTGTATTTGTTTTTGTATTAAATCGAATAAGGTTGGCGGAATCTGATTTCAAATCAACATCCTAGACTTGCAAATTGTTTTTGTTTTTTGTGTTAAAATCGAATGAGGTTGGTGGAAGCAATTAGCAAAATTGGAAATAAAAGTCGACTTGTCTGTCTTTTATATAACTTCAAGGACTGTTTGTCTCTACTAATTGTTTTCTTGAATTTAAGCATCGAAAATTGAGATGAATTAATGTCGCTTTATTTTCCTTTTTAGTACCAAATGATCCTATTGTTTGCTTTTAAATATTTACTAAAAGCCTATACGTGTTTAAATCGTGTATCATAGCATTTATAGGTTTGATGTATATCTAATGGTAATACTTAATTGCACCATTTTGTTTTAAAGTAATTGGTGGGCATATACAATATAAAACACAGTTGAAGGTCGGTTTTATAATATCAAGGTGAAATTTGTATCTATACCCATTATAAAATACTGCTGCTGAAGGCTGACTTTACACGATCAAGGAGAAATCATTTTTAAATGTATGTTGTAGATAATAATAAACATTGTTTTATATAAATTCGTATATGTAAGGTCGCTATAACGAGCCTGCAAAAGGGAAAGGTAAGTAGAGGGTTACAGTAAGTGTAATAGAGGTAATTAGGATTGTATATTTACATTCCAAAAATTACTTAATGACGGGGAAACCAATAACCAGTTTTATATTAACTATTTATAAGTAAAAACACAAAGCGGGTTTAGTGAGGGTAATATATCTTAATATTCAGTTCTCCAACACAGTTACTATTATTATTATTAGAACAGCCGAAAGCAAAACTTATCTGAAGGTACGCGCATTAATTTTAATACTTGATACTGTTCACAAAAATGGCAATAAAAATTTTAATGCATTAACATCTTTATAGGAGGACGTCATAAATCAACTATGAAATAGCGTCAACTGTTATTCTATACCATAAACTCGATCTCAGCTCATTTGTTTAGTTAATTAGGTAAATGTGTGAGTGTTACGCTATTTGTTAATTAATAGCGTTATGCGGGTACATATTTGTGGGGTTTTAAACTCTGTAGTTATTGATTCGCATATAATAATAAAACATTAAAACCTTTTATCTTCTTATTTTCGTTTTTGAATTGTGGTTGATTTTTAGCAACCAAATTAATATTTTTGAACTGTAAGCCGGTTTTTCGCAAGCTGTAAGTTATGATTTGTTTTGATTTTATTGAGGTTGATTGGGTTGATTGATTGTGATGGATCTGATTGTTTGATTTGATTTGATCGATTATGATTTGTTTGAGATTGATTTGCTTAATTAATTAATTTGATTTGATTAATTGTTGTGTTTGTTTGTGAAAGAGCCGAGTGTGAGAAACGAGAAAGAGAGAAACGTGCACGATCGACTTCTATTACAGAAAACACCCATCCTTTAATACTACTATATCGCGCCACGAACAAACCCTAATTAGTCCTAGAAGTATCCTTCTAGATAACACTACCTTTATTACATAAAATATTCTTTAGTCCATACACAATTAGATGGCGCCACAACCAAACCCTAATTAGTCCTAGAGATATACCGCTAGGTGGCACCACCTTTATAACAGAAAATATGCATTAGTCCATACACCACTAGATGGCGCTACAAAAAAAATGCAAGTATCGCAACAAGGACCCATATACAAATTCAATTTTCCCACTGTAACCAAACAGAATGCAGAGCCTTAGGCCTCCAATCAGAGCTCAGAGGCTGGGTGGAGACTAAGGACCAATCAGAAACCAGAGGGGCCGGCGCAAGCACGACCAATCATATAAAAGGGACGTGGTCTGCCCTTAGGACCACCAATCATAACACTGTATGCGCACGCATTTGCCTACCCTCCAGGGGCTGGACTGCCAAAAAGGCTCTTAATACAATCAAAAGGACCCTAATTAGGGGTGAAAATTCCATCAAGGAGTTGAAAATGGCCTCAAAAACCGGGTGGGAAATGGGCGGAGTTACGTGCAAAAGTGGGCGTGGCATGACATTACAAAAAACAACATGACGGCCATTCCCTGCACCCCTTGCTACTCATATTTGTTGTATCACCGTTTTCACAATAAAGTTACAAACATTAAGAAAAGTATAAGTATACCTTGTGTAATGTAGTTACTTCCGCTGGAAATAAAGAAGAGTATATTTTTACTTTTTCTTTCAATTAAGAATAATTTAAGCCTTAATTTCACTATTTAGTGGCAATAATATTAGTGTCATGGTAAAAAATGCATGAAAGTGTTTAAAAATTGCATTATTACTAACTCGAGTGAATTTCATCGTTTATACAATCTTTCAAATTTAAAAGTACCAAAACAAAAATTGATTTACTAACGTTGTGTATAACACAAATAATTGTTGAATTAAACCAGAGTTTAGTAAACGTTATCAGAATTTGATTAAGAATCTACCTAAAAAGGTGACTAGAGAATGCTTGCTTTTTTTATTTTTGAAAAAGAGAATCCAATTCTTATGCCAAAAACTTGTACTATGTAAAACGGCGTATACAATGCTAAACGATAATGAAAATTGATGTGAATGAACTACATTTTTCAAGCGTCTCTAGTGGTTAATTGGTTTAGCAATATTATTAATTAAAAGGTCTGTACAAGAAAAGCAACCCTCAAAAACTCAATGTGGAAAAGTTATAATTTATTGCTTAAACTAATAGGAATAACAGATTGTTAATGATTAATAACTTAAACTGCTTTATTAAACAAGGTCTATTTTTAAGGGTGAGACTTTTTTCTGCTTTTCTCACTATACTTTTACATTTTAATAACCAATATTCGGTTCAGGTATATTCACAATGTAATTGTTCTTTTAACAGTTTCGAAATTAGGTGTATAAAAAAAGTATAATTAAAATAAAGTAGGTTTATGTGAATGTGCCGCTACCGTAAAATACAATTTTTTTAATTAAGTAAAATTTTTGGGGTTATTGCAATAGTTTGTTACGGATAATGCATTCATTGTGAGAGTTAGAAATTATTTTTTTGTGAGAATAATTGTACTTGAACGAAATTGATATATTTTCTTTGTAATTTCGTTTTAAATCATAGCATCTGTAAAACATTACAAAGTTGTTCATTTAGTTGATGTGAAAAATAAAAGTTACAGTTATATCGCACGGTAGCAACCATTAATTTATTGCATTCAAAGACAATGAAAAACCTTGAAATTTATCAAACGCAACATCATAGTGCTGCTGAAGATGTAAAAATCAGGCAATTAATTTAAAAGTACCTACATTGATACAATTCCTAGACTAGTAGGATATATAGCAGAACACGAAATTAAAAGCAGTAAACTAGTGAAACTACCTGCACCAATGTGTAGCCTTATACCAATGCCGGTAAGTGCAAGAGTGCAGAACTAATGAGTGTAGGTTTCCAGATCTTGAACAACATAATCCTGGTTCGGTGGTTGCGTGCATGCATGTTTGGTGCCGGGAGCGGCGACGGATCGTGCAAGATCCGCCTACGCGAACTATACAATGCGGTGGCACCTTAATCCCCCTTTAACTTCAGGCACCATCACTTTACAATCATCGTTCTTACAAGCAGATGAGATTGCTTTGTTTAAGTAAATTGTTTTTTATTGCAATCTAATTTGTTTTTTTTTAAATTAAATTATGCTTTCACTTGCGAATAAATGACGACAATCTTAGTATTAAGGCTTAATTTTTTCAGGAAACATTCAGTATAGATCACAACGCGTATAAACTTTTCCTAGATAAATGTATATGATTTGATCTTATTTAAATTAATTTAATTCCATATATTAGGCCATAAAATGTCAATAAATAAAACCATCAGTTTTTAACGTTAGCTCACATTGTTTAATTTTATGTAAGAGTATGAGTGTGTATAAACCCCTAAACTAATATAATAGAAACTAAATTTATTGCGAATAGCAACTAGTACAGAACAGAAATCAATGGGATTTTTGGAAGCGAGGGGTGATTCTAGTATCCGAAACGTACCTATCTTAAAAACATTATTTGAATTCAGCCCTAATCCGAACGCGTTAACCTTCAAATCATATATTTTTTATTATCTAAATAAAAATTAAATTAACCGAAAATCATGTCCTTTATTTAATTACCACATCAACTCATATTTTGTATCGATCTACTCTTTTGTGGTTAGATGCATCATGGACTGAATGTCGACCTGATACAAAACAGTAAAAAATAAATACCTACCCGCACTTACACAATTCAAATACTAACTAGCAAGTACGTGTAATATTTCAATTAAGTATCTTTTGCTACCATGATAACACATATTTTTCGGGATTACACTGTTAGTGGTGATCCAAGGCAGTTTATGAATAACAGGGTAGCAGTTGTTTCTACTGACGAACCCGATAGTAATGGGGTTATTATTTCGTTCATTGAACTGATATTTCTTTCTCAATGGCCTGTAGATATCGAAATTACTTAATTAAGTGGTTTCAAATCATCCGAAATTTCTTCTCTTCCTCAACTCATTTTGTAGGGCCTAAAGCCACAGATTATCTGTGCGTCATTTGAACGGAATCGATTACATGTATCCCTCACCCTTTATCTCCATGATGTATTTCTACTTGGCCATCGTTTGATTTTGGCCAATTTTTTGGCTCACGAACTCGCTAGAAATATATATATATATATATATATATATATATATATATATATATATATATATATATATATATATATATATATTATCATTGTCCATTTTTCTTTCAGCATTGCGATCACTATGACAAGACGAAGTGTTTACGATACGCTTCCTCAAGCTATTTGCCAAACTGGTATAAAATGGTGCAGTATTTATGAGTACCACTTTACCCTCATGAAATTGTATACCTTGGTATGGATTTTCTGAAATACAGCATAAAACTTTATAATATGTGGGTCCAAACTGAGTAGCCATCGAGTCAAATACTCTAATTATTGTTTTTATGGCCTTGCCACCTTCAACAAGAGTGATGTTCCGTCGCAACAATAGTTCTGACAAATCCACCATTTCATCAAGGGCGTCAGGTATAGCATGTAAATTTTTCAAAATTCCGCATCAGTCATAATGTTTAGTAAACCCTTGTATTTTGCCCTTTCTCTTGAATCTCTTGTCAAATCTGCAGAAACTGCATCAAAATGATCACAAAGTGCGTGATTGTCCGTTTGCTTGATGAAACCCATCGAACAGATAAAATTCTCCCAATTCTCAGAATTTGCACCTCAAGCGAAGCATATGCACTTGGAACTCACCTTGATTTTTGAGCGATTGTTGGTGTAAGCTGTATAATTTATCCTATAAATATTTTGAAATTGTTAATACCACTAACTTCCTTAAAGAAGTCATTCACAGCAAGCAACCTGTAATTAGAACAGTGTCATATGGAAATGTAAACTTTCACCATTATAACACATACTTAAAACAAAAAAGATAAGTATTTTAAGTAGAACAGTATCACACTAGTAATTGTCCCCATATTGTTGGCAGCGTCGTTGCTTTCTCCAACCATAACCGAAGCTGTATTACAGGCAAATGGTATGAGGCAATCTACCCGAAACGTTTGATCGTAGCCATATTTATTTAGACATGCCAAAAGGTGCTTTGTGACATTTTGGAAAGTCGTGTCGGTTAGTTCGATTAAGTCAAGGTTAAAGATGTAGGTTTCTTTTTCTTCTAAATTTGAAGAGTAATCTTCGAAATATGTTCTTATTGCGACAAACAAAGTAATTCTTTGCTTAGCGTTGTTGACTTGTCCATCAAAACTGATATTCTCTTTTACTATCAATAATATTTTTGCATATAGTGCTTTTCATTTCAAATACAATATGAGTCACAATATCATGACACTTTTTGTTGGAATGTAAAGTGTTATTCATAGATAGTCTATTTGAAATTTGTACATTTATATCAGTAGGTAGATCAGTAAATGGCCTTTGACCTTTCACAATCTTGTAAAAAGTTCTGAAAACTCGTTCGGTGGTAATATATAATGCTTCATTCATTTTCTTAAGGCCACCCTCAATAGTCTTTTTTCAGACTGCTTTAGTATTTCTATAGAGCTTTTAAGGGCCTCAGAACGTTTGTGTTCAAATACTTTTTTACGTGGACTTGATTGCCCTGACTCCAGAGGTTTTTCATTTTGTGTCACTGAACATTCTTGTCACGGTTTTGAATTGGTATTATTTTTGTCACTATGAATCCACTTAGCGCCAAACTGGACAACTCAAGGTCATATTCTCGACAATGAGCCAGTCATTGTGTTCCTTAAATATTTTACACTGTCTGACATTCCAACGCGCAAGTATGTGTTTCAGAATATCACTACTATTCTCACCGATTTTACTCGTAAAACTTGTGCTGGAAATATTTTGATCCCATTTTTGCAGTACTGTTTTCTTGTTGTTGACTGGCACTCCTTTAATTAAAACTTACTAAGGCTATCTACCAACATGCGAACAATGAAAGATAAACACAACTAGAAGTCTTTGAAAAAAAATACACTTAAACGTTAATTACACTATGAACTCGACTACGGAACGCTTGACAACACGCGACTCCTACACGTGCATACACCGCCCTCGCACAATGTGGAGAACTGTCGCAAATTCTCGATGAGGGCAGTCGTTCGAGTCGTGCGAGTTAGCCGGGCCGAGGCGAACGGATACGATAATTCTAATTGTACATGCGCTTTTGTGAAACTGGAAAGTGGCATGTATGTAATAAAAAAATATTTTTACGAACAGAACTGTTTGAAGAAAACCGTTACAAAATGGAACGGTGGTTTCATGAACCGGAACGTCGTTCCGATGCGTTCTGGTTCATTTCGAGTGCTGATACAGACATAGTTGTGTTTGGCTTTTAAAGCTACGTCATTACACCCTATCTACCACAATAACTAGCCTATTCTCTTATAAATTAGTAACTTAAGTTAACCGTCACGCCATTCCCTTGCGGAGTAGGCAAAACAATCCCTGTCTCTTATTTATTTTTCATTCACAATCTTTCTCCGTGCTTTCCTATCTCCGCATACCTCCCTAGCTTCCGCAAGATTCACACATTGTCTCTGACATGCCCTTTTAGCTTTTAAACTCCTTAACTTTCTTTCCTTTATCATACACTCTACTACGTTCAGCCAAGTTTTACGCGGCCTACCAGGTCCAACCTTTCCTCTAACACCAACCACATATATCGTTAATCTTGCGTTGTTCATTCTCTCAATGTGACCAAACCAACGTAGTGCACTACATTTACATCTAACTATCATTGTCTTTTCCTCACCACACTCCGTCATTATACATTCATTCTCTATCTTGTCCCTTCTCGTTTTACCACATGCGCTTCTCAGGAATCTCATATCAACGGCATTTATCTTTCTTTCGTGCTTTTATTGACATATTCTCACTTCCATACACTACTGACGGGACAAACACGCCATTATAGATTTCTCGTTTCGCAGCTAGGCTCACGGTTTCGTTTGTCATTATTGTCCACATACTTCCAATCACTTTCCTTCCAGAATTGATCCTTCGTCCAATCTCGCCCTCCATTATACCATCTGCAGTAAAAATTCCACCTAGATATACCAGTTCGTCCACTTGCTCCAAAATTTCATCTTGCAGAATAAATACTCTATTTTCCTTTCCACCTTCCCGATTGAACACCACAATCTTAGTTTTGTTCACGTTTACCTTTAGGTCCATGCTCTCACAGAGTGTATCAAACTTCCTCAGAGCGATTTGTAGCTCATCCGCACTGTGACTTAAAAAGACTGTGTCATCTGCATACACCACAAGTCATACATTTACGTTACCAACCATTACACCATTTGTGTCGGTACCTTCTTGTCTAACACATTTATCCATGCATACATTTAACAACCACGGTGACATCACACAGCCTTATCGCACCCCTTCTCTCACCCTCCTCTCACCCTAGCACATGTCCGACTACCGTTTTATACTGCCCTTATTCCATTTATTAGACCTCTATTTACGCCATATTCATTTAATATTTCCCACAGCTTCTACCTATTCACTCTGTCGTATGCTTTCTCCAGATCTACAAAGGAACAATACAGCTTCCTTTTTACCCTTAAACACTTTTCGATCACCTGCTGTAGAGCAACCATCTGATCGACACATCCTCTCCCTGGCATGAAACCACCCTGCACATCCGATATCTTAGTTTGTGTAGTTTCTCATACTCTATCAATCAGTATTCTTCCAAATACTTTACCAGGCACGCTGAGCGAACTTATTCCTCTGTAGTTCTTGCAATCACTCTTGTTTCCCTCGCCCTTATAAAGTGGTATAATGATCACCCTCTTCCAATCCCTCGGAATTTTTACACACATAAGGCATATATTTAATAATTCACACAATCTTCGTATAAGCTTTGCACCCCCATTTAAGCATTGCAGCAGTGATTTCATCTACGCCTGCTCCCTTGCCGTTTTTAAACCTTCCCACCGTTTTTTCCACCTCATTTTTTCCCAATGTCCTTCTCAGTTGCATTAACCATTCCTTCTACATTCGCCTTATTTAACTCTTCAGTCTTATTTCCTCACTACTGTATAGCTCTCCGAAATATTCTTGCCAGCATGTCCTCACTTCACAGTCGTCCCGTACTATTTGATTGCTCATATTCATCACTACTGCAGCGTTCTGTTTTGGTCCACGTTTTGTATTTTTGACCCATTTCCAGAAGAGTGTTTGTTTCCCTCAAAATCATTCTGCATTTTCTCTCCTTCCACAGCCATCACTTCCTCTTTACTTATTCTCACTGCCTCCTTCACTTCTTTGTTTCTTAATCTGTACACCTCATGCAATCGCTTTTTCTCAGCCTCATATTTTCAGCAATCATTGCCACGTACGCACCTTTTTTCTTACATACTGCCTTTTTTACCGACTCATTTCACCAAGCAGACTTTTTCTGTCTACCTACACTCCCCCTTCCACATATATGCACGGTGTAATTGACAACAAGTTTTTAAAACTTATCCTTGCACTTTCAGCGTCTGTGTCTTTTATTTATTCTTTCCACACTGTTTCACTCACATTCAACTCTTTAGTCCCAGCATCTTCGTATTTCATTCTCGCGCCATTATCCACTAATTTGTCTACCCTAATTCTGGACCTTCGTGCACGCTTGCTTTCCATCTCCAGACCCGCTTTTGCCCTAAACCTTATAAATTATTTCTGTCCTCAATAGTTTTGTGTCGAGTACACCAACAGATCAGAACAACTAACAGTAATCTTTTAATATTTATGAACAAGCACTTATAATTAATTAAATATTAAATATGTAAAAACGTAGTATTCATATTAGTACTGCTTCCATTAGCAGCAAGGTGCAGACAATAAATAAGTCTTGCAGATAATATGGCCGAACGTTGACAGTGCTGCCATATGTCATATTCTGAATTTTATTCACTAAAAATGTCCACTACTTTGTTTGTTTCGACTTAACTCTCTAAGTATTATTACGCGTCACTTGATGAAATTTGTTAAAATTGACAAGCCGCAATAATTATTATTTAATTTACTCCTTACAAATTATACAGGTTGTGACGCGCGCTACTTTAACCCACATTTACAATTTGTTTATTAAATTTCGTTTAATATATATAATAATTTTACCTTAAGTAAAACCTCTGTGTAACGCAATTTCCGCTTGTGTATCATTCTTATTATGTATTCTCTAATTAAGCAGTAATTTTCTATTTTGGTGGGTGTAAATAATTATTTAACTCATATTTAGAATACTTAGATTTTTGGGTTTTTGCAATGATGTATATTGGTATTCACATTATACAAATCTAAACGTTTCGATACCACTTACAGTTACCTTGGTCAGTAGTAATACAATCTTTCAGAATTGCTTAATATGTTGAAACAAATTCATGAAATTTGAAAAAGTGAAAACGCAAACTTAAGCGAAATATTAACATAACAGTTTACTCACTTTTACTTATAAACCTTATTTGGTCATTTTTTACATGTTACAAAAGTTAAATAAACGTATAAAGCCGATAATGAAATCAAATGTTAGTAAAGAATAACTAGATCATTAATAAATTAATTATTGATGTCAAGTTTCTATTTTTGAACGATTTTATCAATTTCAAATTAAAGTTTTCCAGAACTTTACACTTACATCATAACTTGATTGAATTTTGTTAAATTTGTTGTTTGATTGTGACATTTTTCACTGTTAGCCTACCACCGTTAGAGAGTGTTCTGATTTGTCACCTTCAAGGCAGTTTAACAATATTTAATGTATCTAGTTATTCTTTACTAAAATTGTATTACAGAGTTGCCTTAAACTGCTATATAATAGCAGCCTTATGTGTATGTCTGTGTTTTCCTTTTTCGAATTTCATAAATTTGTTGCAAAATCATAAACAATTCTGAAATTACTACTGAACAAGATAACTGTAAGCGTTATCGAGACGTTCAGATTTGTATTACATAACTACAAATATACACCATTAAAAAATCCAAAAAAGCTATATATTTTAAATGATAAACGTTTACATTTTCATAATTATTTAACTCATCCTTATGTATCTTTAATTTTTTATTTCTACATTGAAATTTACTTAATGACTTATAATTATGTAAATTTCATAAAAAATTATTATATCTAGTGGTAGAATTAGAATCTAATATAATATAATCTCTTTCCTAATTGGGATATAATCTAACGCACAATGTGGTAAGTTAAACGGATTTCAGTTTTTTTTTAAAATAGACATCAACCTGATATCTGGAATTGCTTTAGGAGTTTTCTGGACTTCTGATGATATCAGAATTATTGTTATGTTCGAAAAATAACGTCCACGATTACCACTGAAATTGCATGGTCACCCTTTGTCGACATTCAATATCACTTACTGTTCATGTAGAACCCATTATCTGCACACTACCGGTACATGTTTGACTTTCGTATCTTGTATCTTTCGTTGAATACATCAAAGCAGGTTAGTCTACAATTACACTCATTTCACCTGGTTTTAAAGTAATGGATTTGTGATATCTAATTATATACACCAACTGCTTTTTTGCATAAGTGGAAGTTGTGTATTGAATATAGAGATTTCAATTGAACTATTTAGTTGTATCAGTTGTACAGTTATCTACAATGTTGAGAGTCGATTAAATAAGCTCTTTCCAAAAATGCCTAGTTAGTTAACATCCATTAATCCTAACCGAAATTATTAAATTTCAAAAAAAAATTTGCACTTCATAGGCTGGCATATTTCAGAGAAAAAGTTGATATTCTAATTTTCTGTTCGTGTTACACCCTGTAGTAGTCATCGTAAACGTATAATTTGGTATTGGTATTTTTACTAAAAAAGCTATTTTCCTAATGCTATACCATTAACGGTTTTAAGACACGCCTCACCCAGTACATGTGTGTTAGAAAAATTGCTCGACTTTAGATTAGTGTCGTCGTTCTAAATTTGGTTGTATACTGTTGTTGTACGGGTAAGTACTATAATTCACACATGTTCTAAATATAATGTAAAAACAGAAAAAAAGTGTTTTGTAAACGCAATAGTGAGTAGATAAGCCTCAATGAGATTAAAGCCATTTTTACTTTACATGGAAACGTTGCCTACGCATGAATAATTTCACTTCTCATAGAGTAATCAAGCCCTTTACTCCAAACCTTACTAACACAACGTGTATACTTCTTCCAGTGCCACTGTTCAGCCAATCATTTTTCCATTGGTCACAACGAACAACTCTTCTGGTAAAATAACCGGGGGTTAAAATACTTCTCCGTGAAGTATACCAAGTGAATTCAAACATCGATATCAAAAATTTGCTTTGCAAACATACACAGGCAGCTAACAAACCAAACCCTCTTCACCCCTACCTTCAATCGTGTAGTTATCGTATCCTCGTTGTAACGAAAATCCAGGTCATACACCATACATTTCTGTTGTACGAACTTGTCTTTGGCTAGATGTAGGTGTAAAGACCCAGCAGCCTTTACCAACATTTTTCTAATTAATTATTTGTTAATTATCTCGCAGTAATCAAATTGCATAAAAATTACACAAGATTGCACAACAAATAATTCATTTATTCCCCCCGACGTAGATTTAAAAAAACATCGAATGTTTTTACGTCAGATATCGCGCCAGCATATCAACCAATCACCGCAGTAGCATCCCTGCACTGAAGCCGCCCCGCCTACCGCGGATCTTCTGTAAAACCGCGGGACGCGCTACCATAAAAGATGTTTCTGCGTCGGGCTGTTGCCGTGACCAGAGGTACCAACCAGAATGCTTGTGCGTCGGGCCGTTGCTGCGACCAGAAGTGCCAACCAGATGCTTGTATGTCGGGTCTTTGCCGCGACACCTTGCTAATCGTGCGCGATCCGGTCCATATATACTTTCTGCTTCTGCGTTGGGCTGTTGCACCGACCTCTTGCTCGTAGATCCGTTCCTACGTCGCCACCGAATAAATAATATTCTGAGCGCGCGCCTGATGCTCTTAATCGCGTTATTTAAGAGAATCCCGAATCCTAACCAGAAACCTGATCGCTTACTGCGATAAATCCTGAAAAGCCTGACCGGAATCCTGATCGCTTATTGCGATAACCCACAAATAATATTCAGACAGCGCGCGCCTGCTGTTCTTAGTTTTGTCGTGTACGATTGCCACTTACGTTCATCCTGAACCATCGCGACAGTCGCCGCCTCCTGAGAACTCGCTCCAGCTAACCGATCACCTGGCTGACGTATTCGGAGGTTGAAAGTACGTGAGTTGATTACGTACACATTACATCAGACACCCAGATAGACGACGGGCTGTAGAGGCGGGAAATTATCTCACCTTTCCAGTACACAAATCAGAAGTTGTCACGACGGGCTGTAAAGGCTGATGTCAACTTCTACAAACATACACCAACCAGGACGTTGTCACGGTGGGCTATAACGCCCTGAAATCATTTCCCATTTACTGCAGTGGGAAGAAAGGTAATCGCTCTAATTCTACCACCCCCTGGAAGACGCGTTTAAACAGCATAGCACGGGTTAGTCCCAGATTCTATTAGACGTCTCTTCATTTAAACAGCCAGCACATAACATTATACTAACACACCTGACAAAAATAAATACCAAGAAATCCCGAGGTACTCGCAACCGCTAAAGTTAATACCAGAAGCGACTTCTGCATCCTAACTGGGAAGCGCCTGTTAAATTGTATTAACCGCAGTTAGAAACGCTCCATACGGATTGAACACCGCATAGTTTCTAACGATCTCCCGCAAGTCTACGTAAAGGTGTAAAGTTATTCGTTTTTAATCAAGAGAATAACAGTGTACATAAAAAATATTATTTCCGTCCGAAACAATTCGCATAATTGTTTAATTTCGATTACGCCGTACTAAAACATCGCGTAAACCAAACACCTCAGTTTAATTCGTTTTCAACAATTAAAAACAGGTCTTTTTGTATTTAAAGTAGATGCGAAATAAACTTCTTTTATAATAACGTGCAAAATTGTGTAAAGGATGTACAATTTACCTCGCGTATAAGGACGACTTCACTAATAATCAAAAGTAAATAAGTTCGCAATAAATTCAGTACTCCCTGTATTTAATAATTAGAGAAAATTTCGTTCATAAGAAATTTGTACGTCTTTAATGAACGCTTTATTATAATAAATGTAATTAATTAATCCTGATGCAATCCTGATTATTTGGAGGATAAATTCATTAGAATAAATAATCAATAGCGCACGAACAATTTGCATTCAGAAACGTATACATATCAACCAGTGCCTTGTAAAGAATTCCCAGTTATACACATCTATTCAGTCTGAAAGCGAAACCATATATGAGAATAGTCATGCGCACCAATGTTACTTTAACTTATTGATTTTTCTGAGGAATTGACCTTCTTGCAAACGCTAGCGCGGACGTTGACTTATACTCCATTATGTAATACCGGTAACATTCCAGAACGGCGCCTATAGCTCTTGTTTTTTTAGTCAGAACCGACTTTACAATTTTTCTAAATAAATTGTCATTTTGGATTTTTGCATAATACGCCTTCAATTGAACAGCAATAACTTCTATTTCCACAGAAACATCTCAGGATCCAGTGATCCGACCACCTGTCTACGAAGGGCGGGTGGCCCAAAGGAAGAATTATACTTATTTTATCCTTTTAATTTTTCAGTTTAGCTCATATATTACTTTAGGAGTGAAATATTTAGCATTGCACGAAATAGGATAATATACGTTTAAACCATTTTATTCCAATTATTCAAGGTGAACAGTGTCAAGCCTGAATAACCCGTATTTACGAACCACCCCCGTCTTGTTGAAACAAACACGATTGAGCTAGACCCGAGTCAAATTAATATAATCAATTTAATTATCGTGAGACAACTGGCTTACGTAGGGATGCATACATTAGTACCTGTGCACGATTTTCTGACTTAAAGAGCAATCTCCAATATGACCTGTAATGAACTTACTAACAAACAGACACCAGGTTTGTTGTTTTCTAACTCCTAATTATACCACAAGTTGAAGCTGCAAGCCATGCACTAACTTCCAGTTATATCTTAAGATGATAGAAATGGAATTCAGGCGGTGTTACACCCCCTATAAATGTGACACAGTGTTAGAAATGGTGCCCTGGTGGCACCCCCGCTGTTACTAATATAAACCTGGTGTTAGAAGTGGGTTTCTGGAACTGTCCCCGGCTAATCCAGAAAAACGGAGACAGCAAGTTGAACCATTAATGGTCATGGGCAGAGACAGGTTGAAACCTATTTTAAGATGTTCCGCCAAAAACACTTTTTTTAAGATGCTGACACCAGATTCAAGATATTGCCAAAAGGACTTTATTTCAGGATGTTGAAACCAGTTTCTGCCACATAGACCTTAGATGCGCAACAATATGCTAGACCAAGATGTCACTTCAACCAAACCAAACAATTCGGCCCTGATAACAAGATGATGGAAGCAACAAGAAACAAACAGGAGAAAATAATATGGATGCAGAATACATGCTGGCAGTAAGCAAGCTGTCTGAAGCAAAATAGTAGAAACAAGATGGCTGAAATCCAAAACGCCGCACACATGCAAGATGGCGGAACACGGAAACAAAATGGGCTAATTATGATGGATGGACACGGAAACAAAATAGAAATTAGAAAACCAACACAGCACGCGGAAGATTCTAACTAAGGTATTGAAACCAGCTGTACCCGCCTGATACCAGACATCTGGTCCATAAAGGATATGTGAGATAAAAAATCTGGTCTGAAAAAGATGATACAAATAGGGATTGAAAAATAAATCGATAAAGAGGATGACAAAAAGCAGGGGTTCAAAACCGTCGGTAAACAATCCAATTAAAAAGAGGTACGGAAGCAGTGCCGTCTTTGAGAAATACAACCCGCAGGTGGGGATCTTAAAATAAAATGGTAAAAATAGGGATTAGAAACGACGCCACAGAAGAAACCGTTAAAAAATGACATTACGAAAGCATAAAGGTGGGTCCTACAAAGCTGATCCAAAAGAAGAAAATAGGGGTTGAAAATGGTCACTAAAAAGCAAGTACGAAAAGTCATTCCAAATCAATTAAAATAACAGGGTCATTAACCGCAGTCACAACTTCATTACACCGCCAAGCGTCATTAAACCCAATCAAATGAATCCTTCTACTTACGCACAATCATTGACTAATGTATCCCACAGCATTTTCTTTTCAATCGTCAGGAAAATGCGCATTTTTCAAAAATATAAAAAATACAAACTAATTGTTTTTTTATTATCTTAGAAGCAAAAAGAGTGAATGCCATATGTATGTATAAAATCAGGCAAATATTTTCAAATGGAGCTGGGGTAGTATTTTCCCCCTCAGAATCCTAACTCCTTTCCTTCCGATCCTATCCTGATCACACCCATCCTTAATCGCACCATGCATATTTACGTAATGTATGTATGTATGCTGGGCTGAAAGACCCAGGAAGCTCAGCAGCTCGCCCTCCCCCTTGGGGAGGGAATGAAATACGTGGCCTTTTCCTTTTCCTTTTTCCTTAAAATGGAGATAATTGATAATGATTTCGAAAACATATACAGTTTTTTTAAAAATTTGATACGTCAAGAAACATCTTACGTTATTTGAACTGCAGTACTTCGTACTTCAGTATATCCCCTTCAACAATGAATAATTTTCATGTCACTTATGTAAATAACTATTTCCGAATAGTTTTGTAGATTTGTAGATTGCCGTATGTAAGACACTAGGCTTAAGTTTAAAATGGGATTACGACTACTCGGTTTGGCTTCCCTGGCAATATTTTCTTCCTTTGAATGGATACACAGCAAATGGGAAGCTAATATTTCTATCCATACTCATCGCAAATTTTTGCCATTAGTTTGTAAACCCAATGTATAGAGTAGTATTTCTGTGTGGAGTGGTTTAGATAAAAATAAATTGTACTTATAGGTTCACATCTTAACGGTCATCAACACCGATACTTATTCCAGACAATAGATCTCTATAAAAGCCGTTGTCAAAAATAATGGACAATGCAGAGGAAGATACGCCATTTTTGTAACCTCTGGATTACCCTTAAAAACTTAGGGACAGTAATCAATTGTCCTTTTGGAGCTGACTGAAATCAGTCAAACTAACGAAGGAAAGTCAAAAATATTGTGCTAAAATGCATTGAAGATGAAGCACAATAGGTTTCGCTGTTTTAAGCTGCGCACCGACCACAGTGCCGCACCACATATTCCGCAATCTCCGCAAAACTTGTGATGTCTTTCTGAGCCCTCGAGAATATTATGAAAAGCTCAGGTTCATGATCGAAAAACCATACACAATAAAAGTATTTCTTGCTATTGTACTTTCTATTGCTATTTTGATCTTTATTGTGACTAAATATTTTAGCAGTCATAAATGGGTTTCTGAAAAACACGTGCAACTATTGTTTCTATAATATGATCACATACGTATAGGCTTAGTCGAGCGGTCATTACGTTAACTGCTTTGTCATTGTGGAATTAGAGAAAAATCTTCAGAGCACAAAGCAAGAGTTACTACATCTAGAGTAACTCTACTGAAAAACACTATATTCAATAAGAACAAAATCTTGGCATTAGATAAAAACTCCCTATTTAAACGAATTAAAGATCCAAAACGAATAAGATTAATTGTGAAGTATTGTTAATATTATCATAATAATTATTTATTTTCATTTAATTAGCATTTTATTCCAAACCTCACAAAACGTTTCTCATTCTCATAGTTACGTCATTTCCTCTTTTGTTGCATAATATAATTTAGCAGAATTATTTGATAATACTTTTATTATTATGAATTCAGAGTAAGCACAGTACATACAATTCTGGGAAATTTTTAAAGAATGGGGTTTAGTAAGTGACCTTATGTTGTCTAGGTATCGCTCACAAAAATTGATGAAATTAATAAATGTACTACACTTACTTTAAACAAGTAACGGCTGAATCCAAGTTATAAAAATTTTTTTTTACTTCCGAAGATTAAACAAAAAAATTAACAGCAATACAAATTTTTGAACTACATAAACAAAAATGGTACGTCGAGTTAGATTTTAACCCACGACCTGTTCTTCTCTAGAGTACCGCTCTGTCCAATGAGCCATCAAGTCCACCTGTCTGGACTTCAATGATTATTACATTTTTCATTGGTTGTTAACAATATTAATAGTAACGCACAACTTTTTCAAATCCGGCTTGAAGAAATCTTTCTCTCTATTTACTTCCAACAAAATAATTTACATATATAACTTCTATTCGTTCGTTCAAAAAACAACTTTAGTATACCTATCAGTAGCAGCGGAAAAAAAATCTAATAATCATCACGCTGCTATGGCAAGGATAAAACCAACCGAATACGGTATCCACATTTACATAAATACACATATACTAAGTGACAGAAAGAAGAAAACCCAGTCATAACGAATATTTGTAAAACTTTTTTGGGAATATGTTTGTTTATGTTAAGATAAAAAAACGATCAATTTTTTAGCCATATTACTCTAGCGGTTTTTGCGTTAACCTCTTTCAAAGACATCTACAATCACGTAGCTTTCAAATCATTTGTAACTACAGTTGTCATTTAAGACGTGTAAAACACATTAAAAAAGCTTCCATAATTGAATTGAATCACGACGCCAAAATGTTCGGCAGTTAAGCGAGTTTGATAGGGGTCGAATTGTGGGCTTACGAGAGGCTGGTTTGTCTATGAGAGATATAGGCGATAGAACGCAACGGAGTTTAAACACTAGCGGGCTTGGAACCAAGAGAGCCGTACACGAAGAGCGAGAGCTACAGGACATCCTCGAAGAACCACAGAAGTCGAAGATCACCGTCTTAGAGTATTGGGTCTACGGGACCGTTTCTCTTCTACACGGGCGATTGCGGACCAGTGCTTTGCAGAACATGGAAGGGTCATAGGGATGCGAACTGTTTATCACCCGATAATAACCTTTGGACTCTTTTCATACCGTCCCCATTTTGTGCTACCACTAACTCCTGGGCACCGACGTGATTGCCTAGCGTGGTGTAGAGGACTGACAAATTGGGACCAACAGTGGAATTCAATTGTCTTCAGAAATGAGTCCAGATTTTGTTTGGGCATGCTTGACGGTCGTGCAAAGGTGAGAAGGCGGCGTGGTGAAAGACAAGATCCCCAATTTTATGTGGAAAGGCATGTGCACCACACAGTTGGAGTTATGGTATGGGGGGCTATGCTATTGGAAGTAGGTCCTTTTGGTTTTCATTATAGGTAACATGACCGCTGCGTGCTACATCTAGGAGATCGTAGAAGTCCATATTGTACCTGATGATGACATTTTGAAAACAAGTCAAGTTTAAATTTTTAGAATATTACCAAAAAATTCGCAACATTAACAGAGTTTACACGATTACTGAACACGTTATATCATTAATAATATTTCAGATTAGATCAATAGTTACATTTTATATAGGATTAGTTTTTTGTTGGTGTACGAGTATTACATATGTAAAGATATAATCGTCATGTGCAGAGGGCAAAGAAGTTACCCAAAGTAGCTCATAATTTATTAACCTATATTCTCGCGTTTTGGAATGTTACAGTTTCAGGTTAAAGTGATCTAATGCCTATAAGAGTGAATACAAGGTCAAATAATTTATTCGTCCCTGTCATATCAGTGCTCACGATTCGTATTTGCGAACATTTTGACCGATTACAAATCAGGGTGACACCTAATTACCTGTATACGACAACACAATGAAGATATCTGTTGTAAACGCCGCAATAGGTCGTATTACGAAACACGATTATTCGTTGGGTTAGGCAGACTTTTCCAGATTTTCTCTGCCAATAATCTAAAGGCCGTTTATTACGTGACAGGCGAATGCTGCAATGCATAGAAGAAGTGAGGTAGTAGTGCAATTCGTGGAATAATGGATAAATTACATACGTTGGTGAATGTTAGTCTCTTCCACAAACTTAGTGGACTTACATTTCCCATTAATGCTGTATGGAAGTATGGATAGAGCGAGAAGTGAGTGCATGAGTAAGAGTTGCGTCGAAAAGACGATGGCTGGTGTCTATGAAAGAATTACCTTTAGTTCGTTTGGTCACATCGAAAGAATGAAAGAAGAACCATTGACTGGGCGTTGCAGACCTCGAAAGTGGTTGCTGAAAGTGCGATTTAAATTACGGTGTAAGTAATTTCTTTTTCGAGGTTCTAAAAGCCGAAATTAAATTATGACTGGTTTGTTATACTACCTACTTCCTTAACAACTGACCACAGATTGGTAAATACGCTTAAAAGCGCAATCAGTATGATTGGTAAGCGAACAATTACAGGTAGGTAGTGCAAAAAACACGACTAGGTAGGCATCGTTAAAATAAGCCATTGCTCTGATATAAAAAATACCTTGAAGTAACTTTAAACTATAGAACATTCGGTACAATTTAGCTAGAATGGTTTTATTACGTAAAATTGATCTTGGTCAGAAATGTAACAATAGAGTCTTAATCATTTTACTCATATTGATAAAAGTGTAAAGCCATGAATTGTTTTCCCACCGCCAAAGTTTCAGATGTGATACGACACCTATTGAGGAGCAGACCAACAACAGAAAGTTCCTAAATCTGTAGGTAAATTAATTTAAAAACATCTTTAACTCTTTTTTAAACAGCTTTAGCTCTTCCAAACCTCTGGTAGAGCAGTATTTATACGAAGCATTCGTACTGCAGTAAGGTGTGTAAAATTGTCAATGCCTTCGTCTACTAAAAATGCAGTGTCATATTGACAGGTTACTCAACTGACCGCCGTTTGTACATATTGTATATTTAAAATTTCAAAAACTCAATGCTGTCATTGACATAAAACTTTTTTAGTGAACTTTGGTCTGCAGTGATTTGGTAGAACCAGAACACGTAACCTAATTAATAATAATTTAGTCCCCTTACGGATAGTTTCATCTGAAAACGACGAAATGAGGGAAACATATATTTTAAAATTCCATAATTTCTTACATTTTTACTCAGAGGATTTACAAATACTTTCGATACAGTGTAAATGAATTTACAATTACCTTGTGGTGTAAGTGGCCTATGCTTTCTGTTCGAGCTAAATTAAAGAAACTCGATGTTTACATGATAACGGCTTTAGTAGCAAAAAAATATTGTTGGAAAACAGTTGAAACTCAATCAAGGTACCAACTGGTCCAACATATTCAAAAATTAACTCCATTTCCATTAATACGTCCATTCGGAAAGTTTCAAGGAAATTTGGCTGGAAGTTTATTGCCTAAAACCATGATATAGACTAAGAAGTGGCCTCATCTCAGTAACCGTGGAGTATTACTACAATATTTTGCTTATGCAACTCTAAACTTCCGTATTTTTAGTTGGGTGGAAAATTCTGGTCATTGCTTAATAAGTGTGAGTGTAAAGGGAATTTCGCGAAAATAAAGCACTTAGAGCCCAAAATTCGTCTAAAATACTTAACTCATTTGGAAATGATTAATCTAAGGCAACCGACACTTTTCAAATAAGTAATGAATTTTAGTACATATGACTGTTCCAAAAGAAAGACCTAATTGTAAGGTATTAGCGACACTAGGTACATTCAATAAAACAGAGCGTGTAACGTTTTTAGCTCAAGGTTATATATATATATATATATATATATATATATATATATATATATATATATATATATATATATATATATATATATATATATATATATATATGGGTGTATTTTAAATTCACCGACAAACGAGTCTATGATTCAAAATAAGACAAAATTATCATAAACGCTTTTCCGAAAATGCTTCCTAACCGAGACCGAGATACAGGTTGATTAAAAACAATTTTTTAAGATTTTTTAAGATTCCTCAATAACTACAAAAGATATTACACTGAGATTTAGTACACCTAAATGTCTAATTAAGTGCAACTAATCAGGTGGGTTTGAGTTAACTGGTTCCATCCAGTGGCGTAGAATATGTTAAGTTAATCACTTTAAGTAAAAAAACGCACGTCCCTGCTTTTTTGAAGAAATATTTTTGTTAAATTCAACGCTTAATTCTGCAAATAAAATCATACTTAGAATTTATTCGATTCTGCGCCCGTTTTTGAATTATTTTGCATTAACGTAAACGACTACATTATTCAGTAATAACCAAATTAAATAAATCAGAGAATGCTTTGCATTTGGCAGTTACGTATCTTATGTTCGCTAAAATAGTTGCATTTACGCGTATTTTGTAATTAATTGTTTGTGTCTAATTACTGTGAAAAAATGAGAACTGGTCGATATGCATTTATGTTATGGTAATACTAATTGCAATGCTTGTGCAGCTGCTCGACTTTATGAATAAAGATTTCCAAGTAGAAGACATCCACATCATACTACGTTTAGAACCGTTCATCGTAACTTGTTAGAGTATGGAAGTTTAAAAGGGAAGAAAAATTCCGGACGAAATGCTCGTGTACCAGTTGAAATTGAGGAACAAGTTTTAGATAGAGTTTATGAAAATTCATCAATAAGTACGGGTGAGTTAGGTTTAGAGTTTGGTGTATCGCATAGCAAGTCTTGGAAAGTTTTACAAGAACAAAATTTACATCCCTTTCACCTACAAAAAGTGCATGCATTATTGCCTCCTCGTCGAATTAATTTTTGCGAATGGTTTTAAATAAAAATGCTGAAGATATACAGTTTGTTAGAAACTTATTGACCACTGATGAGTGTATTTTTTCCCGAAATGGAATAATAAACTTGCATAATTCCCACAAATGGTTAGATTAAAATCAGCATCCAACTGTAGTTACAGCTCACCAACGTCGATTTAGCGAAAATATTTGGATAGGTATACTAGACGATTACCTAATCGGACCTATCCGTTTTCCTCAAAGACTTACTGGCGAATTCTACTTAAATTTTTTGAGAGAAGATTTGCCAGAATTGTTTGACGACGTACCCTTACATGTTAGAATGAACATGTATTTCATGCATGATGGTGCACCACCACATTCTACACGAAACGTCAGAGAATTGTTAAATGCATGGTTCCCTGGACGCTGGACTGGACGAGGAAGTGAAGTACCGTGGCCGGTACGATCGCCAGATTTAAACACATTGGATTTTTTTTTTGTGTGGGGGTATCTGAAAACTCGTGTCTATTCTGTTCAAACTGATAATCGAGAGCAACTTTAGAATCGCATACAGATGGCATGCGATGAGATTAGGGTTATGCCAAAAATTTTTCAGCGTGTTAGGTTTCATTTGCTAAGAAGAATACAAGCTTGCATTCAAAAGGAAGGAGGACATTTTGAACAATATGTATAAAAATAATTATTATTTTGTTTTGATTCCTTCAATATCTCTTTAATAATGTAGCTAATAGTTAACTGCATTATTTTTTGTAAAATAAAACAAATTTTGATTTTATTGAATAATGTGGTCGTTCATGTTCATGCAAAATATTTCAAAAACGGTGTGCCGAATCGAAAAAATACTAAGTATGATTTTATTTGCAGAATTAAATGTTGAATCTATCAAAAATATATTTCTTCAAAAAAACCAGGGGCATGCGTTTTTTTTTTACTTAAACTGATTAACTTAAAGTATTCTACGTCACTGGATGGAGTCAGTTGACTCACACTCATCTGATTAATTGTATTTAATTAGACATTTAGGTGTACCAAATCTCAGTGTAATATCTTGTGTAGTTTTTGAGGAATCTTAATAAAACGTTAAAAATATTGATATTTACTGAGATACGGGGTGTTTGTTAGTTGTAATGAAAAACAATGAAAAATTATTATTATTAAAACATTATAACGTATTACATTACAAGAAAAACTACTAAAACAAATTCCCAAAATGGCAACCATTTACATCAGTGATTATCTTATATTAAAATAGATTTCTTCTTTTGTACAAAAAACATTCGGAACGTTTACGATTCTTTACCGTATTTCAGCCCGTGTATTTATCACGGCGTCGTAAACTATCGTGTTGAGGTTGCTCCAAACACAAAAATCCAACGGATTAAGATCAGGACTATGTGCGGATCAGGGGAACGGACTGCCACGTCCTCTCTATCGTCGTGGAAATTCAACATTTAGAAAAGTGCGTACTACTAGGGAGAAATGAGCAGGGGCACCATCCTGCATAAAGTACATGTTTTGTTTAACATCTAATGGCAAATCATGCAGAAGAAAAAAAAATTTACGGTGCAAAAAATGCAGTCCAATTAAATAGGGCCTAATATGTGATCTCCAATAATACCACACCAAACGTTTATCTTAAATTCGTGCTGGAAACGACGTTCTCTTGCTGCATGTGGCTTTTCATTGTCCCATACGTGTTTATTTTTAAAGTTAAAAACATCGTGACGAGTAAACGTAGCTTCGTCGCAAAATAGGACTTTTTTAAAGAATAGGTATTCTGCATGTCCAGTAACATGCGTCACAAACGTACCCTAGTTGGAAGATCTGCGGGTAATAAGTTTTGTACAGGTGCATAGCGAAACGGCTTAAGTTTTTCAGTACGGAACATTCTATGAACTGATGACTTACTTATACCAGTAGCGGCGTTCATACGTCTTAATCTTATTTCCGGATTTTCTGCTACGCAAAATAATAACTATTCCTCCTATTCAGGAGTAATATTTTTTGGGCGACCAGCATTTCGTCTTGAAGGACGAAACGACCCAGTCTCGCCTAATCATACCATATCCCGCATCTCTTCGTAGGAGTATAAATTATATCGCAGCATATGTTAAGAATATTAATAATAGTCGTACTATACCCAATCTAATTACATACACCAAATTAAATCGATAAATGTCATCAGTACTCACGATTTGGATCGTTTCAGAGTTTAGAAGCCGTATAGAAGAATACGGATTGCGCTGGTTTGGTGCGGAAAAATGAAATTTGTTCTGTATATTTATGATGTGAACGAACAACCACGTATCCCTAGGAAATGTAGTCCGAGATGGTACCAAAGGATGTAACTCAACAGCACAATATCCATTGTAATACCGATTAGTGCAAAGAAAGAATTGAAACGGTTCATCTATGCTCAAGGGACTGTACGTTCGAAGTTAAGAACGGCCCGTTCATAAGCCTAATCGCTGTTCTGTGAAAGCGTATTGGAGAGCACCAATATAGAAGAGAGAATTATATTCTAGATGAGGTCGAATTTGGGCCTTATAGTTAAGTTGTCGGGATGCAAAGTACTGTTTAGATTTGTAAAAATACCTTATTTTACTATCAGCTTCTTTAGTAGCTGAAGTCATTCCTAACACACAAACACAACAGCAGCATGTGTAGACTGAGACGAACTACAATGAAGTGTGTTGTCGTCTGCAAAGCAATGGATCGGGTTGGTTAATGAAAAAGATCATTTATGTACAGCAGAGAAGCCATATGCAATAACACTTACATGTCATTTACCAAGAAAACCTTAAACCCAATTGATTAGCGTATGGGTTAAACCCGAACTAGGTGAGTTTTGCAAGTAAACACTTATGCCAGGCTTGCTCAAGAAATGAATATCTAAAGCAAATGCAACTGTTTCACCGGACCTTTCTAATGTATAGTTCCAAGCTTAGGTCATAACTAAGATCACTCTTGAACGACTCCGTCTACCACCATATTGACGGTGACTAAGCGGTTTATTAGATGCAAGCAAAGAAGGTAGTTGCTAATTGATAGCTTTATCCAGGACTTTAGACAAAATGCAAGTGATGGGAATCGGTCGATAGCTAGAGGGACCAGTCATGTCGCCCATTTGCCAAATCTGTTCCCTAAAAGATCTATAGCGCTTTAAATATAACGGCAAGATATTTTTTACCACTAAAACAATTAAAAATGTGTACATTCTAAAGAATTTTTATAACTTACTAATAGAATCTCAATACATTGAAAGAATTTAGAAAAATAAAGTAGTAATTAAAAAACGACACGTAGCCTTCTGCTGCTACACCGGCACAAGAACTCTGAGCGGGTGTATCGGAAAGAAAAAGCTGACAACTTCGGTTGAACTTCTGAAGAAAATCTTAACATATTGAAGTCGATATAGTTTAAATTAGTCACAACGTGTGATCTCCCATTTTACCACTGGGTAACAACTCCAAATGCAAAGGTGGACGTTGCAGAAAACACTTGGTACCTAACCCGTGACCTTACATTACCACCACTGTGAGAAACTCCTTGCTGAAGCAAAGATGTTAAAGGCTCACGATTCCAGTTCAATACCCGGCATCAAGTAGAAGATAAAGCACACTGCTTAAGGTGACTACGGCATGAATAACTGACTTGTAAATCTAGAAAACTAAAGTTAAAGAAGCGCAACAAAAGTAACCTAACTTGACTTACTTCAAGACAAAAATTGATTAATATCAAATTACATTATTGTATCATGAGATCGACTAATCCAAAAAAGGTCTTTCTTAACTTTTAAGTTTTGTAGTCTGATTATTGTGTACGTTTAGTAGTCTGATGAAAATTTATATTGAAGCTTGTCATTTTAGCTTTAGTTAATATCTTCATATTTTATATTTATTAATATAGAATTAAATCTGTCGAGAAGGTTCTGCATACCTAATTCTTACTTCATACCAATATCCCTTTAAATAACGTACAGAGTAGTACTACAATGTGATTTGACTTAATTCAAAATATGAGAAGTAACGCCTTACGCGCGAACAAATTACAAGAGTTTAATTGCCATAAATAATGTTCAAATAATTGTTATTAAATTATATACAAGTTGTAGTTTTAAAAATCAAAACAAATTTTAAACTCAAACAAAAACAATTAATTATTCAGAAATATGTAAATCCGTTATAGGTATCATGTCTTGTAGTAATAGTAATGTAAGGATTTCATTTGCAATGGAAATTCATGTAACATGCTTTGCAAAGTCAATCAGTATGTTTTATAACAGATCCGACCCTATCTGTAATTGCACACCAAAGCAGCTTTATTCAAATGACATTTTAAAGAATCCTGAAACTCCTTTAACCCACTTTTTTGTTTCAATTAACACGTTCAAGCTATTACTTACATGTAATGATTTCTAAGAAAATTTTTTAGATTAAGTGCATACATAAAAATTTACTATTCGTGCAAATATGTCAAATAATTTGAATATCTAAAGAGGATCTCGTGCATTTCAGCGTTTAGTATTAACTACTTAACACAAAGGATGATACTTCAACCATAATTATTTTAATTTTAAAATATTTATATACCCCCAAGTGTAATGTCTACATTGTTATAATAGCTTATTAAACAAAAATTGTTGAAAATGTTGCACAATTCAAATGTAGGTACCACAGACAATTGATGCAAATTTTTGGAACAAAGGTATGCATGCAGCATGATTCCTATAATAGTGAATTCTTTATTATGGCAGTGTGTAATTATGCGATCATTATAACTGTCAAAATATAATGCATAGTCTACTATTATAATATTTATTTGATTGAAGGGTTAGTATATTAAGTTTTGTTATTAAATGAAAAGAGGGACCAATATCTCAAATATTTTACTAATTCTAAAATCCCAACAAAAGAAATTGGCAAGTTCCTTTTAAAGTGAACGCCAACTATATTTATTACCATTATAGTAGGACAAATATTTCTATTTAACACAAAAAATTATCACGGTACGTATAAAAGAATAGGTAATAGGTATTATACGCAATTTCTAATAGCGTGAAGCGATAAAAATAATGTAATGCTATACAAGTGGGCTTCGATAACAATGAGTGCCAATAATAATTCTACCACTAGCATGTGATAAGGTATCGGGTTATAGTAAAATGGCCGCTAGTGTCACAAAGCGTGAAATGTTACGCTTGCTTTTGAATAACAATGGCTGGTCGAAGACTGTGTACTAAACGACACGCAGGCATTGTATTGTATCAAGTCAAGGATACGGGTATTAGCAGTTAGTTTCTAATTCCACGCACACTATGCAATAACACCTACCTTAAACATTTTAGTGCCATATCCCTCGAAAGAATACAGGTGTTCTGATACTAGCTGCCTTTTATAGATAGTTAAAAGTTTGGTACGGCTAAAACAATAGTATCAACTTTTAACATCTTTTATTCTTTGAATTTCCATACCTTTATACTCTATGACATATTTTATATTACTAGGAAACACGTACATATTTCTGATTTGTGATCATAACACAGCACGCTATTGAAAATAACGTAATTAACATCACCATGACACATTAGTAATTTTTAGTATTTTCGAGCAACCTACAGCAGTATAATAAAATAAAATATTCTGAAATTAAGGCATTTTATTACCAATTTTGATAATTACTCGAGTTTAATAAATAAACAAAAAACGTGTTTTCGATTTTATTGAGTTCAAGGGTAATTTGCATATTAACAAACAAAAGCAGGTGATTATAGTGAGAAGCTCGTTATTACGTGTGACGTTCGCAAATTTGAATCACATGTTAATTGTCGTTGTTAAGAGATTGCTTGTACGCATACATTTAAAAATTGTCTAACTTTTAGTAATAAAAGTTTCGTTTGCTATTTTGAAATGTTGCATGTAACACTATTTTAGTGTCAAGTCCATTCATAAAATTTCAAGATTGTCAAGTGCAGATTTCTTTCACTAAATTCTTCACCCAAACGTTGATCAATAAAATTACTGGCTTAAATATTTACGAGAATAAAAATTTAATACTCAATTCTAACTGTGATTACTACTTTCTACAAAAACATTAGAAGTTTTCATTCGTAATTAATTATTCTGCCGTTAAGCTTCCTAATACAGGTATTAAAAATATAATCTAATTAGGACATTTTCAATAACAACATATTAAAGATATTTCTGCTAGCAAAGTATTCGCCTAAATACTTTTTGGCAAATGGTTTTTCCAAACAAGAGATGAGTCGCCAGTCGAGCTAGAAGAGATGAATTTGTATTATGTGCCTAAGGAAAACTACATAGGAAAAGAATCTTAAGACACAAACTTTAGCTGAAAACTACCTGCACAAAACGTGTGTCCTAGAATTTGGGGAAATAATTCTTATAACAAAATCGGCCCTAAAAGAATGATTAAAAATGTTTTTGAGGCCATAGTTTTCCGTTAGGTGGCGCAATCTATCACTTACAAAATATAATTGCTTTTTTACAAAATATTCCCTAATCTAGGTTGGTAAAAAATTTCAATTTTAGAAACTATACCAATTTTCACGAGTCATAGCGGTTGAGGCATAAATAACTTTGTTTCATTATCACTTTTAGAACCCACCTATTATGCATTAGAGGATCCAGATAGAACTGATTTAGGTTGGCAATTCTATCCGGTGTTGTCGAGGATTTCTGACATTAAACATTTGACATAACATAACTTAAATTTTATTATTGTGATAAAATAAACATAACCCCTGAAGCTGAGATTTCACAGTTGTCAAACTGTTATTTGTCACAATCTGGTAAAATCGACGTCCTCTGAGAGTATTAATATTAGTGACGCAACTGTTCTGACTCGTGAAAATTACTATACTGTCCTTATCCTACAATTTTTGTTAAAATAATTTTTCTGTATCACCTATTCTGAAGTGGTGGGGGAAGTGTTCTTTCGTTGAAGTAAAAAAAGAAAAAGTCACGCATTTCAGCCCCTCCCCAAGGGGGAGGGCGGGCTGCCCGAGCTTTCCGAGCTCCTTCAGCCACAATCATACATGTGTATGACGAAAACCCCCTGAAAAAACTCATACAAGGTAGACGGTAACGGGAATCGAACCCATTACCTCCCAAATGTGTCACCACTTCGCTACCAGCTCGGTTAGCGTAAAAAGACTGTAACTTTTATATACCTGAATCGATTTTCACAAACGTAGACCTCATGCAAAAAGAGTTAAAGGTAGATTCCAAAAACAAATAACAACACTTTTAATTTTTTAATAGGCAACCAGAAGGGGGTATGTAACACCTTGCTCTATTTATAATTTTTTCTGACAAGTTTCAAATAAAATACTATATCTCTGACCGGCTTACAAAAAGGCAAAAAAAATGGCTTATTGACCTGTCAAAACCGCGAACTGATATCTCTTGTCATTCTGAAGATATTGCCATTTTTTGACGAGTCCTCAATAACAAATAAGCACATAGCAAAAATATTTATTAACATAAATAATGAAACAAAACTAAAGGAGCTACTCATAACAGAAATGTATAAAAAGGGCCTAATATCTAATTATTTTAAATACTTAATATGCTTGCAATCATTTGCTATGCACAAATTCAGTCTTTCCATAGTGGAATTAACACTGGTCTAAATTGCAGCAAGAGAGGCGGCTTCCCGAATCCTATTTCTCATATCCTCACGTGTAGTTGGACGTGTTTTAAAAACTAAATCTTTAATTCCTCACCATAGGAATTGGTAAATCATTCGTTACAAAATCTAAGTACCTTCCTCCAGTTAATGTTCCGTTAAAGCAAAAAGGTCCGATAATCTTTCCGTTTAAAATACCACACTTCACGATTTTGGTAATTGACTTGCGTTTGCACCGTTGGTTTCTGAGCATTAGTGGCAATTGTGCAAATTGATTTTACCATTGCTGGCAAACGTAGTCTCATCCGTCCATAATATTTTAGATATGAACTCTGGATCATCGTTCAACATTTCTTTTAATCAGTAGCAATGGTTCAGTCGTCTATCAAAATCTGTTTCTTTTTACTCCTGGTGTAAAATAACATGACATGGATGCATTTTATAATCCTATAATATTCTCTGTACCAAAGAATAATTCAATCCTAGATCTTTTGCATTTTCCCGAATACTTAAATAGGGTTTAGCTTTAACATACTCCAATATGTTGGTAACATTGTCTTCATTGCGACTTCAACGTATCCCATTTTTTGATGCGACAGGTTGAACATTGCTGATTTCTCAGAATCTTTGTGCCAATCAGTTCAATACTTTCCGAGAACAGCATATTCCCTTTCAGCAGTTATTTCATTTTGTAGACATTCAAAATACACACTAATATGTAATGTGTTTGAACGTCCTGTGTATATACGTGTTTTTTTCGTTTTTTTTTTTTCTCTATTTACTCAATTCTCACTTTCACACTAACGAAACTTGTTGTTTAAGTGTTCATAAAATAAAAATGTTGTAAAAAGGTTTTAAAAATAAAACGTAGTTGTTAATATGAAATGTCTGAATTTAAATTGAAGGATGAGATCATCCTTTGCGTTGTTTGTTTGAATCATGTGCCGTTGTTGTCATTTTTAATTAACGCGTTTTAGAAATTGACGCTGTGTTTCTGTCAGGATATAGTACTTCAATCCGTCGGTATTAATTAATCATCTTTGCTGTTAATGTAATAATTCTTTGGACTACAATCTATACTCAGTAAACGTTCAGTAAGTGTGCCCAATTGCATTCTTACCGATTTTTTTAATAACCGTCTGGCGCCCACTACTTGACTATTCAAATTACTACACACCCTTATTTGCGACATTCGACAATACGACTAACCAACTTCAGTGTTTCTAATTTCAAAAGAACACACACACACACCCACACACACCCACACACACGCACACGCACACGCACACGCACACACACAACACACACAACACACACACACACACACACACACACACACACACACACACACACACACACACACACACAGACGGCCCTCTATCCCACCGAGCTAGTCCAGTGCACATTAATCATGTGTTACCTCCCGTGTTAATTGCATTTTCGACCGTAACAGCTGCTTCTAAAATTGATATTTTTACCAACCTAAATTAGGAAATTAGGGAATATTTCGTAAAAAATGCAATTATATTTTGTAAGTGGTAGATTGCGCCACCTAACGGAAAACTATGGAATCAAACACATTTTCAATCGTTCTTTTATGACCGATTTTGTTATAAGAATTTTTCCCCAAATTCTAGGACATACGGTTTCCGAGATACGGCCGGTTGCCACCCTTAATGAATCACCCTGTAGAATTAATGAATCAGTTGTTCGTCAAAATAGTCCAGTAATGGTCGCTTTTTCACTGGGAGAGGTCCCTTTCATACTGCTTATTAACATGCTATAACGTTCTTTGATAAATGGTATGTCTGATTCAATAATCGATACTTGAATTTCTTAATATTTTAATTATTAATAGTTCTTCAACCTCGGTTGACCACCTAACGGAAAACTATGGAATCAAACACATTTTCAATCGTTCTTTTATGACCGATTTTGTTATAAGAATTTTTCCCCAAATTCTAGGGCATACGGTTTCCGAGATACGGCCGGTTGCCACCCTTAATGAATCTCCCTGTAGAATTAATGAATCAGTTGTTCGTCAAAATAGTCCAGTAATGGTCGCTTTTTCACTGGGAGAGGTCCCTTTCATACTGCTTATTAACATGCTATAACGTTCTTTGATAAATGGTATATCTGATTCAATAATCGATACTTGAATTTCTTAATATTTTAATTATTAATAGTTCTTCAACCCCGGTTTTGGCAAAACGCAGAATCACAACGGATCTATGAGAATGGTTCATTATTTTTTCCATTTACTTCAATTAAAACTTTTGGACATTCGTTCATTTATCGCGAAAGGCACATATCTATACCGCCGATTTTCATTCTTCCCGGTTATAAATAGACGCACACCTGTCATTGCGTCCTAGGAGGACCTTTGAATATATGTCAGAATTTTACATTCTATTATTACTCCATTGTATGATATAGTTTTTCTAAGGCATCTCGCGTGTTCTCGTCCTCTACGCATGCCATATGCCAGTTCTTTTATATGGTTTCCACCTCCAGCTTCATTCAAAAATAATTATAAAAATTATATTGGTTGGACCATGTTACTTTGGAAGCCTTTTTGAGCATCCCCCACTTCTGAACCCGTATTGATCGTCTTCCTTCGTCTCCTATTCTCTGTTTTATCGCAGATTTTGATTCTCTATCCCCACCTCTAGTTTCCTATTTTCTTTCGCTCATCTTCTTTTTGGAGTTGTCTTTTATCACATATTACTAGTTTTTTATCCCCTATTTTACGGTCCTCTTTATTTTGAATAACTTTTTTCTTCCATTGTTCAGTTATTTGCGTTTAGATCAGTTTTTCATCTTCGTCGGCTTGCATACGTTATAAGGATCCGGCATATTGTCTATTGCTTTTCTTCTACTTGGCACACCACTCTACGCCTTCTAATTGATTTTGATCTTTCACACCTAGTTTCTTGCCATCTTCTTCACGTCACTTGGACCTGTTATTCACCTCCTGCCGGTTGCGTACGAACCCAGCATTTTGTCTATTGTCTCCGTGTCAGATATTCCTTGCTTTTCTTCTGCTTGGTAAGTACGCCACTCCATGCCTGTTGGATTTTGCCCCAGACCTTTCCCACGTTATTTCTCACCATTTTCTCCGCCTCAGCTCTCGTTCAGCACCCTTAAGAATACAGCATATTTATTTCATCATCTTATCCCCTACCTTGTTAAGACCATGTGATGTCTCCTTACTATACTAAATCTGAATTTACGGTTCTGCATCATGGGCTTTGCTTCAGCATCTTAGCTCAAGCATCATTTTTGGCAAGATCTCGATACGACATCTTAGACCAACATCTAATGTGCAATATATTAGTTGGATAAGTTATCTTGAAGGTGAGCAATCCGAAGACCCTGCAATGGTCGAAGGCTAGCATTGCAAAATGTTATAATAGAAGAGCACACTTGATAAAATTTTAAAAAATTATAATGCGAGTGTAAATTTCTGAAAAACTTTAATTTGAAATTGACAAAAGGAAACATGACATACCAATTAAAGATCTAGTCAAATCTATCAAAGAAATGATCTTTTGTTAATAATTGTAATTGTTGTTTTACAGTGAAAATACAACGTAGTGTTTAATATAATTTTTAATTTTAATTTTGATCTTAAACTTGTTCTAATATATTAAACAATTCCTAAAAATTTTAACACTACTGAGGACGGTAACAGTAATTGTTATCGAAATACATAGATTTAATTAGGTGTTTGCTAGTTTCTTCCTTTTTTTAGTGTTTTGTCTAACTCTTAAACTATGTCTCAAGATGGTTACTTTAACTTAAATTATATCATTTAGATTATACTATTGTATTTATTTAAAAATTACGGCCAATGTTGCAAGGTTTCTATGTTTTAGAGATTTGTGTGTTGGGTGTTTGAGACCGTCTTTGCCGGATAGTTTCTTTGAGGGGGAATTACGTATTTAGATATTTAGTTCCTTGTTTGTGTGTTTCTTTGATTGCTCACTTATAATATAAATGAACAATCAAATTTTATTAAATATGAATTTTACATGTTTGCGAGTTTATATTCTCACTTGTTTGCCCCTGGCTTTGTTTTTGGGTAGTTTCTTAATTTTTAGAAGACTTCACGATATTCAACTCAGGATAAAAAAAGTGAAGAATAAATAGGGTTTTAAAAATTGAGCATAAATAAGGGACGAACATGGAGGTCGAAGATAGAGGAGCATATCATTGCAACGTGTATGATAAGTTCTTAGTCGATTAATGGTACATCATAATTTTCTACATTAATCAAAACCTGATACCTTCTGGTTCTGTTCCAAATTATTTATTATTTCTGCGTTTTGTGCCGTTTCTTTCCATTTAAATCGTAGTTTTTATAGCAACAATAATTTTGACGATATCGTCAATTTTGGTTTTGGTTTCCAAAACGTACTATTGTGGATTATGTAGGTATAGATTTCACATGACGCGTATCTTTTTATCCTAAAACGATAAAATCGTTATGTTGTACAATTGTAAAAAATGCTTTCAGTGGACGATAATAAACATTGTAAACAACTATTGTATAATACACCCAACAAAGGTGTATTCAAGTAGATTGGGGAACAGCCTTTCATGGGAGATTCACAACTTTTTAAAAAACACTTAACTTTTTTTGAATTCGTTTTTACAGTACATTAGATCATACGATCGAGAAAATAGACGAGAAACATTTCAATATTTTCACAAGTCCTTGTAGTTGCAAAACCACTTTTAAAATAAACAAAATATATTTAAAATTTATTCGTGCTTTTAAAATATAATTGTTACCTTCAAACTTACATATGGTAACTATGGTATATACATGTGAAGGTATAGGTTTTTTTCACCATCGCTAAATCGGCCGAGTTAATAGGCCACAATATGTGGAGTATGTGGGGGAAGGGGAGCGTGTGCTTGTGTGAATGGATGTATGCGTGAGCATGCGCGTTTGCATGAGTGTGCGTGTGCGCGCACGCGCGCGTTTGTGTGCAAGTGTATGTGTGTGTGTGTGTGAATATATGTTAGCGTCTACCGTAACTCCAGAGCGATGAAACGTACGAACTTGAAATTTCGTGTTTAAGCTACATTTTGTTTCTATTAGAGCTGATTGGATTATGACATAAACCCATAGGCGGAGAAGGTGGTTCACTAGACGCGGTTTTGGTTTTTATAAAAAATTTCTGAATTAGTTGCATGTTTTAAATATATAAATATACCAGCATGTAGATTTTAAAATTATAAATTAATTATGCTCTATGCAATTTTTTTTGGACGCGCAATTTGGCGGTAAAAAATTCCTAAGGTGGAATTTAAATGTTTATATTTGATAAAACTTTATAGGAAAATTTTGCAATATATTTTGTAAAGAATTTTACAAAACTTTTTCTTATAAATTTTTTTACTGCGAAACCAAATAAAATACATAAAGAAAGCGGGCTTAGCATCTATATGTCTATTAACCTCTATCTGATATGAAGGTTTAAACGTCTATCTGAGATAGATGATTGTCATTGTTTTTACAATGTTGCTTGTATTCATTGTGAACTGATAACAAAGCAGGATGCACAATTATCCCAACATATTCATTATTTCATTCCTTTTAAGTTTCACTTTATGGGTTGGAACGTTGCATATTGTTATATACCATATTTTTATTTTTAAACATAGTTTTTGTTCCGGTACCCTTGGCATGGATGTCATTTCTCTGTATCGAGTTGAATGTTTTGCTTAATGACAACTATGGCAACCAGTTCCGTGTTCGGTTCCCATGTAGGCTGTCTAAAATCTCTCAGACTTGAATGTTTATAACTGTATGCGACTAAGGAGTCTTAACCCCCCCGTACCTAGGAACGGAAATAAAAAAAACTACGTATTTCATGTGTTCTATTCCACTTTCCAGGGAGTAGCGGAATAGATTAAACTTTTGTGAAGTTATTATGTTAAACTGCTGTTTAATCCATCACGTGATGTAACGTACAGGTGGTATAAACTAAATGTGGATTCATTGCGATAAACCAATTAACACGAGTTTTGTCCATATGGCATTTTCTTGCACATGTTAATAATTCTTACTAGGAAATATACTCTCTGAATAACTACTAGCGACTACTGACGATAGCTTAGCATTTGATGCAAGTGGAGTAATTGGAATGCTGGATCTAGAAATTGTTTGAAGGTACAAATTACTACAACTACGCAAGCCATATACAGGGTTGCTACAAACAATATTCCAGATTTCATGTTAGTGTTATTCTGAACACGTTTTGCAGTTGTGAAAATGTGATTCAAAGGTTACAAGCTTATTGTATTTTTACCACACTGTGAGATTCGGAGTGACTCGCAAAGATATTTACGCAATAAATTCATTCCACATAACACTTTGCTGGTAATATTGAGTTCAAATAAGGGAGAAATAAAATAAAGTCATGTTATGTTGAAGAAATTCTTCTACGTTGCGTTGCAATATAAATAATTGTTGCATAACTAATATTATATGTAAATTATGGTAACCTTTAGCGCTTTTAGCCTATATTTAAAAACATTTGAAAATATGATCAAACTGCATATACAGAAAGTCTGTTCATAGCTAGAAGTTACTATCATTTACATAGTTTTTCAAAGTTATTAAGACTAAGAAACGCTTTGTCTTTTTGAGACTTAAAGATAAGCATTATAAGTCAAAATATTCTTTGTTTTAAAAGTGTTATAAAGATGTGTAAAAAATTATAATATAAGTTATAGGTGTAGGAGTAGAGTAACCTTATGAGTTTGTGTCATTCTGAGCTCACTAGCGCATAAATTGACATAACTGGGAGCCATACAGGTATAAGTATGGCAACGAAATGCAGCTAGTTATTCTTACTTTAAGACATCTTTGCTAGACTTGTTATGGAACATTAGTTGTTATATTTATTAACTGTGTACCAAAATTATTAGGGGCACTGTTATTTTCCTGTTTTACACATTAAAACGCCATTTAAATTAAAGTGTACTTATATAAACAAGTACTGCATTTTGGTATGTTGCAATTAGGATTAAAACGCATGTAGCATTAAATTGTGGAAATGTTTAATGAAAATTAATGGGTCTCGATCACAACACCCAATGACCACGACGTTCAACTTTGCAAAATGACCACCACCTCCAACTTGATGTTAGACTTATCACAACACACAACGCCCAACTTGACCACAACCTCTAACTTTAAAACTGACCACATAGCCAACTAGACTATAACAAACACGACACATGTATTATCAATGTCAAACTTTACCATAACCCCGCACTATAAATTTGACTGCGACCATAATCCCCAATTTTAAAAATGACCAGAACTCCCAGACGACCACGACCCCCAATTTTAACACCAAAGTTGACCACAACATCTAACGTTTGGAATGACCAAAATGCCCAGCTTGACTACAACCCCAATTTAAAGAATAATCACAACACCGAACTTGATCACACCCTCATGTTTAAAAATGATTCATGAAATGCAATTAGATACCTAATTTGTATAATGCATTAATAATAATAACAATAATAATAATAATAGTAGTAGTAGTAGTAATAATAATAATAATAATAATAATAATTATAATTATAATAATATTAATAATAATAATAATTTAATTGGACAATTGACGAAAACTAGGTCATACAAGCAATAAAGAAAACACGATTGGAAGGCGCCAGGCCCAGATAAACTTCAAAATTTTTGGCTTAAGAGGTTTACCAGTGTACATGGACAACTTGCTAAATGCTTCACTAAAATAACAGAAACATCTGATATCCTACCAAGGTTTCTAACTACAGGGAAATATTACCTACGTCTGCTGCTACACGGAATCCTTCAAAGTACCGACCAATAACGTGCCTTCCCACATTATATAAGGTGCTTACCCCTGTCATTGCTGAGAAGAATACAAACATATGGAACAAAACGACTTGTTGGAGGTAGAACAAAAAGGTTGTCGGAAAGGAACGAAAGGCTGTAAAGAACTGCTAATTATAGATTCTATTGTTATGAGAAATGCCGTTTGAAAAAAAGTAAATTTATTCACAGCATATATTGATTTTCAAAAAGCTTTTGATAGCATTCCGCATTCCTGGCTACTAGAAGTCCTCCGAATATACCGCTCAGAACAGCACATCACAGGTTTCCTTAAACATGCTATGACAAGGTGGAGTACAAGGGTAACAGTACACACAGAGAAAGAGCAAACCGATGTAGGCCTTATTAAGATCAATAGAGGCACTTAGCCCATTGTGGTTTTGCTTAGCATTGTCGCGCATATTGCACAACCAAAAAAAGGGTTATAAAATACAAAATTCTAAAATAAACCATATGCTTTACATGGATGACTTAAAGCTGTTTTCTAGGAAAACCTACAGAGACTACTAAAGTGCGTTGCTCGTTTTAGCAGCTACGTAAAAATGAAATTTGGTTTCGAGAAATGCCGCATCAATAGTATATTAAACGGAAAAAGGACGGGTGAAGGGTACAAGACACAGGAATGTGACATTATTAAGGGAATGACAGAAGGTGAAACGTACAAATATCTGAAAATGTAAACTTTCACCATTATCATACATAATAAAATACTTTTCATTATTAATAACACTTGCACTTATTGACTTTGTTAGATTTAATTGGATTATTTTATTTGATGTCATGTTTATATTTGTAAATGCTTCTATCATTTTGAAATTGAAGTTTTTCCCAGCTTTACACTTACATCATAACTTTATTAAATTTTGTTAAATGTGTTTTTTCGCTGACATTTTTCATTGTTAGCTTTCGCCTTTAGAGAGTGTTCTGACTTGTGATCTTTAAGACAGTTTAACAATATTTAATTTTTAATGGCCTAGTTATTCTTTACTAAAATTTAATTCTGTAGAACGGTACAAAGAAGAACTAAAGGCAGCTTATTTAAAAAGAGTTTGTGCTATACTCAAATCTCAAATTTCAGCCCGAAATACTACAAAAGCTGTGAATTCATATGTAATATCAATATTAACATACAGTATTAGTATCGTAACATGTACAGACACAGAATTGGAGGAAATAGATAGAACTACACGAAGGGAGCTTAGAAGATATAGAGGGCATCATCCGCAGAGAGCAGTACAACGATTTCATCTGCCGCGAAAACATGGAATGCGAGGATACTTTCTGTTTTTCTCACAAATTACAAGCAACTGAAAAATGTCCGAGACTACTTCCGCCAGAAATCTGAAAATAACCAACTATATAAAGCGTTAGTAAAACCAGATAACAACTTCGCTCCTTTAAAACTAACAGCAGAGTTCGCACTACCAGAAAAAATTAATAGCATTGAATAAGTGAAACAAAAGCGGCGAGAAAAACAAATTCATGTCAAATATATTGCTATATTGGAACATCAGGAGATAGACACTAACGCATCCTTTGCTTGGTTAACGTAAGGAAATCTTTTCAAAGAAACCGAAGGGGTTTATAATAGCTATCCAAGATCGTATAATAGCAACCAAGATGTACAGATGCTACATAATGAAGGAAGACATGCAAAACATAAAGTGTCGAATGTGCACCAAGGACAACGAAAATATTGACCACATAATTGCAGGGTGCGGAACTCTTTCAAATTCACTGTATTTTGAGAGGCATAATTCAGTTGCTAAAGTAATCAACCAAGCTTTGCGTTAAAGATACATTGACTTCCAACAGATCATACCCTATTATAAGTATAAACCGCCAATTATTTGTGAAACTGAAAACGTAAGGATATACTGGAATCGAGTCATCTACACAGACAAACACATTCAGCACAATATCTCTGATATAGTAATCACATTACAACAACAGAAAACGACATACATTATTATCTATATCGCCGTACCCCTTCCCACAAATAGAGAAAAACAACCAATACAGAAATAAACAATTATCTACCTCTAACAGATGAAATCTGCGCTATGTACGAGGTGGAGCATATTCAAGTGATCCCGATTGTATTAGGATGCATGGGTGAAATACCAAAAAAACTAGAGCAAAATCTAGAGTTATTAGATATTCCAACCAACCTTTATATTGGAATGCAAAAAGCTGTTTTATTAAACACCTGTGCCATTATTCGACGAATTTTAGGGGAGGGAGTAAGCACTAATGTGTCAGTTTAACAATATAACTGGCATACATATGCATGGATGGTGCATTACTTACCTAAAAGGGCCGTATGTGCAATTTATTACCTGTATAAGAGAAAATGTTTAAAATTATTATAATAATAATGAGAGACTCTTCCGAAAACAATAAAGGTGGCAACATATTCTTTAACTGTGCTGCCGTATATACCACCACCATTACGGTGCTACAACTGCCAAAAGTTCGGACATGCAGCATAAAATTGCAACAATCAAAGAATATGTACTTGTGGAAAGGTTCCTCATAAAGGTACACCCGGCAAGTAACCAAAGAGTTGCCTTAAACGTAAAGGAATACATGCAGCAACCTGGAAAGGGTGCCCCACCTACAAAAAAGAATGTAAAATACAAGAAATAATGGCTATAAATAAAATACCTTAGATAACCTACAAAAAAAAACAACTTCCACTACCGTATTTATACTTAGGCGACTTCAACGCTCACTTTACCCTCTGGGGATCTACTCATAGAGCTCCACGTGGTAAAATTGTTGAAGAACTACTTGAAACTAGAGAAATTTCCCTCTTAAATACATGAGAACCAACACACATGAACACGAAATCATTTTTCAGCAATAGACTTTAGTACACAACAGTTTTGCGCTGAACCTTGCTTGGAAGGCCCTTGAAGATTATTACAATAGCGATAGTATTTCTAAATGCTTTAATAAAACATTTTTAAAAATAAAAAAGGCCACTGAAATACTACTAGATTTTGAAAGTGAAGAACAAATAGAGTACAATAAACAATTCACAATAAAAGAACTCGAACATGCTCTAAAACTCAAAAAATCACCAGGACCAGGTAATATCACATATTCTATGCTCCAAAACCATCCTGCATCCGCGCAGAAAACCCTGCTCGATATATACAACAAAATTTTTTATAAAGGATGTTTCCCCAAAAAATGGCAAGAATCCATCATAATCCCAATACTAAAGCCCAACAAAAATATGACCAATCCAAATAGTTACAGGCTAATTCCTCTTACCAGTAATATGAGTAAGGTACTGAAAATAATGATAAACAGAAATCTTATGCCATATTTGGAATCGCATGGATTAATATCATTCCATTAGACTGAATTTAGAAAATTTCATTTTACAATAGATTACCTTGTGTATATCGAACATTACATCGTTGAGGGCTTTAGAAAAACGCAGCATAGTGTAGCAGTATCGTTTGATTTAAAGAAAGCCTATGATACCATATGGCGCTTTAACATTATAGAACAGCTACATGATTGGAATATACGAGAAAAATTGTCCAAACGTATCGTTAGTTTTCTATCAAAAAGAAAATTTAAGGTTAGGATAGACAGTACACTATCAGAAATGAATACGCTGGAAAACGGCATCCCTCAAGGCTCGGTTCTAAGCGTAACCTTATTCTTAATAGGAATTAACAAGTTACTTTCTACCATTGAGGAGCCTATTAAAAAATGTTTATACGCCGACGACCTAATAATTATGTTTCAAAGAAGCTGCCTTGATAAAATTAAAGATAATATACAAATAGCAATAGACCAAGTTACTCAATATCCAGGAGAAAACGGTTTCTCGATTTCCAAAGAGAAAATAAAAGCAATCCATTTTTGCCGTCTAAATACTCCATACAAACACCCAAACCTATATATAAATGGCGTAAAAATACCAATAGTATCAAACACAACAGTGCTGAGTTAGAACTAGCTTCCACGGAATACAATCAATCTCATGAAATATCAATGAAACAAAAAAAAATTAAAGGAAAAATTAAAAGCAAAATACAAAATATGTGCCAACAAGAATGGAACGGAACAAATACACAACTACAAAAAATAAAGAATGACGTAAGACCCTGGAGAATAGCAAATCAAAATATAAAACCTTTAGAAGTAACATTAACAAGAATTCGAATATGACTCACTAGCACATATTAGGAAGGAGAAGACAAAACGTATGTGACCTAGGTAATACACACTTAACTTTAAATCACATATCAGAGTGCAAAGATGTCAAGAAGAAATTAGGGCTAAAAGATACAATGAAAGATATTTTCAGAGATGATCAAGAGCATGTGACATTAATACCCCAATTCTTAGAAGAAACTGGATTAATTAATAAAGTATAAAATTAAATCTTGGAAAAATGGCAAGTGACCATAGTAATTATGCAAAAAAAAAAAATAACAATTTCCAGTGATGTGTAGTACAAGAGGTGTAGCTACGACATTATTTAATTAATTGATAATTTCTTATTATCTGGGAATAAATTGTTATTTAACTCATCGTACCTTCATTAACAATTCATCATATAAAGTGTAATACACAATATTTCAGTTACAGATTATTGAACAATTGCATTTTTAAACAGTATTTCTTCACTAAGCGTTATATTTTAAAGAGTGTCATTTCCAAAAAGTGCATATTTCGGTAACAACTTACATTTTAGTGCACTTTTTTACTCACCATCCCCCCTCCCCCCTTTTTCATAAATACTCCACTGCTACTGCTCAACAGGTCTCTGGTCACTTGAATTTCTTGTTTGCATTCCATTTCAATAAAAAGTCACAACATCTAAAATAACTGCATAGCATAAGTACCACTGTAAATGGCTCCTCTTTACGTATATAATTGAATCGAATGTGGAGTGGGTGCATTCATAGTATCCTGAGGAGTTATCTATTCAATTGTTTCTGCAAAGCAAACCGGGATTGGGGAAGAATTAGATCTTTCCAAGTCATGGACATTAGGTAGAACTGCAACAATTATAAAGTGGTATAGGTAGAATATAACAATTGATGAATATATCGACAGGCACAAAAACGTATAAGTAAGGTATACAGGGCAAGTCCACCTGAACGCTTCGGTTGCTCGAAGGTAAACGACTGTTTTTTTAAAGAGTACGTAGATACATGCAAACTAATTCAAACCACATTTTAAGAATATTTTGGAGGATACAGCGTGTTAAAAAAAAACACGCTTTATAAAAGATATATCCTACTTATTTTCGTAGATTTGGAATATTTTCAAAATGTGTAGAGTTTTGTTGCTCTAAACATTACAGTTTATAGATACTTCAATACCTATGGCAAATGTAGGAGGTTGTGTATAAGATACTAAACGAATTAAGCTGTGTTATTAAGTAAAATAATATTCTATGTAATGAAGGAATATTGAACTATCTCCAAAACTATAATGTTTAAGGTAGTGATATCGTACGGTCTTTTCAACTGCATTACAAACCTCAAATATAGATAGGTTGTTGATTTAAAAATATATATGAATTAACTTGCAGGTACCATTGTAAAAAAAATTTTGAAAACATCAGTCATTTACCTTCTAGAGACTGACGCGTTTAGTTTGACTCACCTTGTTGGTAGTATTAATACAAGGAGGTTGCACAAGAAATTGGAATGTATGTTTACCTAGTGAAATATTGAGGGGCACATCAACAGCAAGTGGAGATAGTAGTTGTTCCTCATAGTACTCTTGCACTTTTTGATCTGCCAACTCTCATTCGACCATAGCCGTGGTATGCCGTAACATATTTAAAGATTCACCAACATCACAAACAAAACAAATTAGGTTCCAATTGCATTTCATGAAACATTAGAGTTGTTGCAATTTTTAAAGTTTGTGTTTGTGATCAAGTTCGGCGTTGTGGTCATTATTTAAATTGGGGGTGTGGTCACTCTTAAAGTTGGGGGTTGTGGTCAATCTGAAAATTCGGGATTGTGGTCATGTTTGGGCGTTGTGGTTAAGTGTATAGTTTGGGATTATGGTGTTGATGTAGCGTCGTATACCGATTTTTGATACATTCGTCGTTTGGTGTTATGGTCAATTCGGGCGTAGTGGTCATTATTAAAGTTGGGCCTTGTGGTCAATTTGGGCGTTGTTATCAATATTAAAGTTGGATGTTATAATCATTTGTGGCGGTAAGCCCAACATAGAACTGGGGGCTGTGGCCATTTTATGAAGTTAGGCGTTGTGGCCATACCCCAAATGAATCGTCTTCGCTCACTATCATAAAATAATATTTAAAAATTAATTTTTACACAACATACTTAGTAATACTACGTCTTAAACTTAATCCTGTAAATTGTTTTTTCAAAATTTTTGTTTATTTGCAAGTATATATTTAAGTTATTATAAGTTTTCTTATGAACGAATAAGTTCAAAAGTCAACTTGTAATTAAAAATTAAAATATATTTACAATTTTAATATATTTAAGTTGTTTAAAATTAGCAAGAGAAGTGTCTTGGAAATCTGTAAATATTACTTAATTCTGAAGACCATATTCTGGACTATCAAAATAGGTTTAGTTCAAAGCACATGTTGTTTTTTGTTTTACTACACATATATTTCGCTTCGTTGAAAATAACATTTTTGTGAAAGGAAAGGAAACTGTTGATCCAAAACTCTTTTTTTGTTTAATAAAATATTTTTCTATTTTGAAACTATTCGTAATGCACATAGTTTAACAGTATTTATATGTGCTTGAACAACTATCATTGCTATTGTTATTTATTTATTTATCTATTTATTTTTTTATTATTTTTTTAAGGGGATTTAGTGTTCTGATAATTTAGTTATCTTACAAATTGTCAGATCAAAATAAACATTATTTTTAAACTTAATTTTTAATTGTATTATTTACTGTGCTAAATAATTAATTGTATTGTACATAATCTTCATTTACCGAATCCATATAACAAAGAGAACGACCAAAACTTAAGCAAGTAGGATTACATAAAAAACCATGGTAATTAAAATTAATAACTACCAAATATCAACTAACCCATCGCAAACAACGCATGTACGTAACTAAGTAGGTACATACGATTGATTTCTCACCTGGTATGTTTTCTGCCCCTTTAGATGGTACTTACCTTATAAGCAAGTTTCTTTCTTTCGGAAATGTCAGCATCATCTTGTTCATTCTTCAACCACTGAGGTCTTCCATTTTATATATGATGCTCTTGTTTAAAACAGGTGTAAAAGTATTAGCATTATATAATAAAGCCTACACCTGCTATGATGGAACTAAACGGTGTCATTAATTTACAATAAATAACTTTATGAATTATAGGTTAGCTGTAAATTACCTATTATGTGATTTAATTACTCTATAAAATCAATGTTAAAGTACATGGTCATTTTTTCATTGTTCAAAAGAAGATGAATTTGAATATAATGTTTGCGAAGTCCTGCAAGTAAATGTCATTTTTTGGTACAAAACGACATTTTTAAACTTTCAGTAGAATTATTTCACTTAAATGACAGTATATACAAGGTATATGACTTTTTTTAAACTACCTGGAAATGTTAAATTGATACCGCGCTTGAAAGCTAATTTTATTTGAAATACAGCAGTATATCAAAATTAAACATTTTTCTTGTGCTGAACGTAATTTGTTCAGAAAATCTAAACAAATATTAAGGCTTTTAATTTTAAGGTTCAATATTTTAATAATAATCTGTCAAAAATTAAAAAAGGATAAACTATTGAACAAGATGCTGGAAAACGTCCCCACAGTGCTGTAGGCAGTGATAAATCTTGCTTTCAAAATTTGATCTGACGTTCCAATACGTTTCTTACATTCTTTAGTAATGTTCAAACTACTGTTTTGTTTTATTTTAAATACTTTATTTTTGGGATGTCCCCACAAAATGAATCTAAGGAAGATAAGACTGGGGAACGAGCTGGCCACTCAGTTGATCCTCTTACTATCCAATGATTTTGATAGGTGGCACACAACAGACTTCGCACTGGTATATGCCCCATCTTGTGGGAAAATTAAATAAATTACCTGCGTGATTCTACTGAATTTCTAGACACTCGACAATTAAGCGACAAATAAAGTTTTCTAGCAAACTGAGGTACAATTCGCCATTGAGAAATTCTTCGATAAAAGCCGAATAACAGAGTTACAAACAATTCCTACAAAAACCTTTGGGGGAGTTGGGAATGAACTTCCTGGGAACTTTCAGTATGCAAGTATCCACAATTGTGACGGATAACAGAAACCGTTTAAATGAAACTGATGGTTTGAAGATTTATCTCGTCATTTATTAGCCTTTCCGTCATAACTTCACATAATTCTGTTCTTCTACCAAAGTCATCCTCGTGACTAATGTGCACTTGGTATGGATCAAACTTATGCAGTTTCGGCACTTTTCGGACAGAGGTTTACTCCAACATGTCCCCTCATTTGGTATTCAGTTGGCGTAGCTTTTCCTATTAGCAATCGACCAGTTTCCAAAAATATTTCAGTACGTTCTTGAAAAATGTAAATCTTAGTAAGCAATTCCTTTTTGAGAAAGGCTTCACAATTCTAATAACTATCATTTAATAAAGCATTGCTTACATACTTGATTTTCTTTAGAGTAATACGTCTTTTAAATCTTCAAACAACGAATCAAAAACATTTTCATGGTCTAAAGAATGTTTATAATGAACTGTGATTATTAATGTCACCAAACGAATAAAATTTTTACGAATGTCCCCCGCCCTTTTGGTTTTGGTCAATGGTGAGTGTGCGATGTACCATTGCGCTGTTTGCTTATTACAAACTTATCTATTTGCTTTTGTAAAACTAGATATAACCATATCACACTAATATGGTTATTATCCACTGTTGCATCGGTCCACCTAAATGACTGTAGTGTATATGTCTGTATGCGTTCGTGTGTGTGTGTGTGTGTGTGTGTGTGTGTGTGTGTGTACGAGTGAGTGAGTGAGTCAGTGAGTGAATGAGTAAGTGGGAGACTGAATGAATGAGTGAGTCAGTGAGTGAGTGGGTGAGTGGGTGAATAAGTGAGTGAGTGAGCGAGTGAGTGACTGATTGAGTAAGTGATTGAGTATGGATGTGAGTGAGTGATAAATGAGTAAGGGATAGAGTGATTGAGTGAGGGAAAAAGTGAGTGATGGGTGAGGTGGGTAAGTGGGTGCGGGAGTGACTGATTGAGTGGATGAGTCAGTGGGTGTGTGGGTTGGCGCGAGAGGTTTTGTCAAGTACCTCCAGAGACTTTCCTTTCTGTATGCGCTATTAATGGTTATATAGCTTTTTGGTGTGGGCGGATAAGCCTTATTCTCTAACATCGTCATTCGGTTACTGGTTTATCGTAGGTGGTGGTAATAATTTCAAATAAAATTAGCTTTGAAATGAGGTATCAAAGTTATTTGTTTTATTTAACGTTTTCCAGAAGGGGGCACTTTAGCTTAGATGACTTACAGAAAAAATGTCATGTGATGTAGATCCAAATATCTTCTAGATTTAAAAATTCACGTATTTTTTGCAGTTTCTTATATTGTTCACAGTTTTCAAGATATTCCGCCAGGAAGGATAAAAAAAATCTCCCTGTGTTTCTAATAAAAGCAATTTTTGTACTTATGATTTCCGATACATATGGGAGCTATTCAAGAAAGGTGTAAGGAAACGATTTTAAATAAAATCTCAGATTTTACATGACTATACTTCCATACAAAATAACATGAAATTTGAACATATGAAAACTGTGCAATTATTATGGTATTAAGGTAGTTTTATGAAGCTAAACCTTTAAAAACGATATAACTGTAAATCAAATCATAAAATTTAACAATACTTTTAAAGGCGGTCCTCAATTACCTACTGTCATCTTTCAAAACTGATCTAATGATTAAATATCTTGATTAGGAATAATTATAATAATCATAAAACAGAATTAATAAATTTTAATTAACACAATTCTTAAATATTTAAATTAAAGACATTGTTAAAAACTTACCTTTTATTGTAAAGCTTTTCTTTTTCTTTGCTAATTATGAATGATTAGCACTGATTAGCATAGATTCATAACGCACAAGCTGTTACAGTATAAGTACACCTGAATGAAAGTGTACCTTTACAACTTACCTTAGTAAATAAAAAAGTCGTAGGTTATCATAAATTTCTGTGTGGTATGGTGATATAAATCAAATTCCAGCTGTTGAATTTGCATTTGTAGTTGGCAAAAACCTTATTTGTAATTTGAGTAAAAATTTAATTATAATGTTTGATTAATAAATACCAAGACGTCATAAAATGTTAATACAGCATTAAAATTAAATACTTTAAAGTAGTATCAAGTAAGAAAATGTATTCAAGATTTTGTCTATAAGGAGTTAATAAAATTAATTTTATTTTTTAATTAATACTTAAATAAGTAGATATATAAAAATTAACTGAGCAATTTTTAACCATTTATAATGATTGCATCGTTTCATGAAGCAGTTGTCTAAATGTAATATAACTAAAAGAGATAAAGGATGCAATTATTGATTAATAAAAAAAAATTAACTGGGTTTTTAAATGAGAAGGCCAAGACAAATGGAAGCTACTTAAATGATGTGATGGTTCCATTGATAAATTGACAGCTCTTTGCTGTATTCTATTCCATATAATAAGCAGAGACCTATGTTTGCTTTTGAATGATGTGACCACTCTGTGATTAGTGGTTTTTTTACCTTTTTGATATATTAAGATGAAATTTACCTGACCAAATTGCAGTTTATTATTGAATACAAGGTAAAGTAGCACTTAATTAAATACTTAATAAATAGCTTCATTTCAATCGCCATGCTAGACTTGAAAAACACGTGGTAAGATTCAGTAAAACTATTATGTAAGCGTACCTGATTAAAATTTGTTTCTTTAATTTTAGTTTAAGAATGTACATTTTTTTAGTGTTTAATCATTTTCATTAATTGTTATACTGATGTACATTTGCAAATGTGCGATCAATATGATAACCTGTTAATGTAAATACTTATCTTAGGGGGTTTTAAACATGCCAATGTAGATTATACATAACCTATGTTTTAATAGGAATTGAATGCTATGATCAATGTTAATTAAGAAGTAACTATGTTACCCTAAAATAAAACTTGTTACTCGTATTTTTCATAACATTTTTGAGCTAAAACGTTATGAAAATCAAGAATATAAAAGAACAAAGTATGGTATAAGCATAATATACCATGGTTTGATGCTAATCTGGTGCTACTTCGTTTCCTTAAAAGCATACGGGTACTTTTCATAAAAATTTTTGGCTAAAGCATTATGCAATCACGAAAACCTTATAATTTAACAAGGTATCTGGATAATGAAAACACTTATCTGTTGGCTATTAAATCACATATTTTACTTATCTTTTAAATAATAAGGTAAAGAAGAGATACACAGTTTAATACCCAAAAGATAAGTATTTTAATTAAGGTGTCAGGATGATTGATATGTCATAATTTGGTGCTTCTTGTAACCCCAATATAGAATGTGTTCCCGATTGTTTCTTTAATTTTTGGGCTAACACGTTATGGAAAACCTGATAACGAAACATGGTATCAGAATGAGTAATATGGTGCTCCGAAATGAAAGTTTCTTTTTGGGCTAAAACGTTATATACATCACAAAAGTTATAGTGTATTGTTCACCTTGTAGCATACCGAGCTGGTTGAATAGTGGTAATACGACCTGCTTAGCATTTGAGAGGTATGAAGTTTTTTCAGGGGGTTTTCCCGATACATATGTAGCGACATGGTCACTGCGTATATGCACACCATGTCCTCCTATTTAGGCGAGTACTGGGGTACTATTTTCCCCCTCAGAGAACCCTAACTTCGTTACTTTCGATCCTATCCTGACCACACCCATCCTTAATCCCACCATGCGTATATATGTAATGTATGTATGCTGGGAATCCATGTTTTTGTGATTTCCATAAAATTTTAGCTCAAAAGTTTTATAAAACAACAAAAATTGAGAGAATTGTCCCTTGTTAACATAGGTAATCTGATTAAACACTGAACATACATATAATTATTCGCCACAATTTAACTTTAAAAAAACACAGAATGAGGATTAAATTACATCAGGTTTATCTGAAAAGTATATATATATATATATATATATATATATATATATATATATATATATATATATATATATAGTTTTTGTTTCTAAAACTAAAAATTTTTTTGATCTCAGTAGTCTGTCCCCTTAATTGGTACTACTTGTATGTTTACGACTTGTTTATCAAAATAGTACTTTATTTACCAAGAAAGTTAAATAACCTGTCATTATTCTCCTTACATAAATCAATCTCAATCAATTTAATCTCAATCAAATACATAAGCAGATTTTGAATTACAAACCAATTTTAAGTCCCAAAGTAATATAGAAATAAATTCAAGGTAAAGTAATAACGGTTTTCCCCTAGTATAATTAATATAAAGTAATTATTTTCAGGGTTTCCCCGGTTATGTAACCATAACAACATACTTTCACTATTCAAGTATCTCTGACGTACCTGGAAAAACCACTAATTACGTAAAAGACAGACAAGTCGACTTTCATTTCCAATTTTGATAATTGCTTCTGCCAACTTGATTCGATTTAATACAAAAACAATTACAAACTGCGTCTAGGATGTTGTTTTGAAATCATCTTCTGCTAGCCTTATTCAAATTAATACAAAAACAAGATACAAGTCTGAGACGTTGGTTTGAAATCATTTCAAAATACTAGCTTGATTTAAATTACAACGTGGAAAAACCAACCTTCATTTCAAAAATATTGGCTTGATTTAAATTACAGCTTGCAAAAACCACTTTCATTTCAAAAATGCTGGTTTGATTTAAGTTACAGCTTGGAAAAATCCAACTTTCAAATTCTAAAAGCACCGATTTGGTTTAAGTTACTGCTTAAAAAAAACAAACTTTTATTTCAAAAATACTGCTTTGATTTAAGTTACAGCTTACAAAAACAACTTTCATTTCAAACGTAATGGCTAGATTTAAGTTACAGTTTGGAAAACCAACTTTTATTTCAAAAATACTGGTTTGCTTTAAGTTACAGGTTGGAAAAACCAAGTTTCATTTCAAAAATACTAGAACCAAAATTTGAATGGGAAACTGGCACTAATTATATATGGCCGGAGCATTTGAGTGAGGGTGGACTTCATAAACCTTCAGCAGAACTTGTAGTTCAAATTTATTTGAGTCTGTCAAGTTTGTTGAAGACTGGAAAGAAAATTTAATACCATAAATCTAGTCCATCAAATGCTCCAACAAACCAAATCTATTATTTTTTAGATCAAGAATGTTTTTTCGCATAAGATATTTAAATTTCGGAAATTAATGTTATGAATGAAAGAAAGGGGAAATTTAAAAAAATCGCTAACTAAACTGAATAAATAGAACCTATTTTGTCTTTTTTTTTAAGTCTACACTATGTACCATAATTCTGTCATATTGCCAAGATACATTCAAAATTAATGTTTTAAAGCGTACAATATAAGAACTAAATATCCTCGAACATATGCAGAGTTTGAAATCACTCAGTGAGTGACGTTACTGCGCACAACGAACAAGTTTAGGTTACCGGAATATCATATCTTCTTATATGTATTTTG
>JARFJB010001371.1:1510000-1542500 GCA_036346205.1 Vesta saturnalis
ACATTATACAATTTTCTGTGGAAACAATAATTTTTTAGAAGAAAGGTCATACGTTTAGTTATTACTAAAAAAAATCATTAAACTGCAGTAAAACCAAGAATAATCGAATTGTTTTTTTAAACAACTTATGAAGATACATTTCTATTATTACATCAGTAAGTACATTTAACACGTTATTAACATTAAAAGTGCACCGAAGCTTACATAGTTATAGTTATTTCCTGGGATCAATACACATCTTTAGTGAATTTTCTGTTAGTAACCATACACAAAATATCTAAGATCTATTTGATGAACTTCTTTAATATTTGCGTGAAAGGTTAGTTGTTATACCTAAAACGGAAATTGAGAAATTCACACTTGCAACTTTTAAAGTACCAATTAACCTTCCCAGAAAAATACCGCATTTTCAGTATCTATCATGTACTATTATATAACATTTAGTTCACAAAATTCTTTCTCAAGAGATTTGAATGTCACATCATTAAAAAGGTATTTTTATCGTTAATCGCAAGAATGAGCACTATTTCACCATTTAGGTGAATTATTGTAATCCGATATTGAAAGTTTTTTTGACAAACACCTAAAAAGATGATTCTAATAAAGGAATTTACTTATGCATAACACAGATTTGTTAAACTCACTTTATGTCAATCCCAGGGTGTGGCAATAAAAAATTTATTGTTTTATTGTGATACCAAATTTGATATTTATACTATTGTACACCGTTTTGTTCGAGAATTCCTATTTAATAGTAGACTTTTATTTTAATTGATTTTGTGGCCCTTGATGGACCTGATTTATATACTTTCACATACATTGAACAAATTCTTACACACCGTGTTATACTCTTCACTGTGAGAGTTGAGAGTTGTTAGAAATTTGCTTTTAAATCAAAATAATGTACAGAACCATATTCCTTGGTATGAAACAACTGGACTTCCCAGGGCTCAAACCAAATTTTAGCTTCATAACTTCTTAATAATGGAATACCGTGTAGTAACCCAAGTTTGTGGAGAACCTAATTCAAAGCAGGCGATCGTGTATCATTACTTGAACATAAGCTAGCCACATATGATAGTAGTAAACGGTAAACAATAGTACAAAGTCAGAATTGTGAACAACCAAATAATGCAGATATAATTATAGTTCTGCATTACCACTTTGTATAGTTCCTAATTCTTTCAATTCGCTGATATTATGTAGTTCTTCCATAATGTTAGCTTCAATGTTAAAATTAAGGAAACCGTTGTTTTTCTTTAAATCCCGAATTATTCGATATAAAACGATGTTTTTATTGATTGAAACATGCAGCGGAGAAAGTAAATATTTCAGAAGTTTTTCGGGTCCTTTTAAAAGAATAATAGTGTAAATGGCTGTTCTTATCAACTGTATTGTTATATTTCTACATGCGAGTAACGGTGGCTGTTAGCGGCCCACAACTTTTAACTGAAATTTAAAATATTGAAAATAATTATGAACTTCCCGTTTCTGTGATTATTTTTCCACCAAACAGCGCAAATTCTAAACGTTCCGACGAGGACTCATCATTGTCACAAATGGATAATCTTCTAGATAATCGAATACAAAAGCCGAACCAATCTATTTCTTTAAATACAGTAATTGTTTTGACAAGGGAGGTAGTTAGCCATCTCACTGCGAATACCTTTGGCCCAGGTTCGAATCCTGGTTCCAGCATAGACGTTTTGTAAATATACAGTGGATTAAATGCGAGCACAGCCTTTAGTTAAACATCGAGCACTCTAAAATAAAGGTTATAAAAAAAACAAATACAAGTGCATTTAGTAAAGATATTACTCTCCCAGAATAGACAGATAAAAGAGGATTTATTTTACAATACCTTGCTTATACAACTTATAATTGGGCCTCTAAATCAAAATTCACCGATGAAAGCTTCAGCGCTTTTTTTAATAGCAACTTACGCGCATTTCAAACAATCGGCACTAATCATCGAATAACGGTGAATGAGATGGATTGTCTTCTTGATGTGTTGTCTTGGTGTGGCTATAATTCTTTTACTTTAAGACTCGTGCATTAGCAAACAAACACCGATTGTAGTAATAAACTTAGTACACACCGTAATATCGTAAAACCCATTCAATTTTATAATGCAGAGTTGTCAAAGCAATGACAAAACAAGATTAGATTGTTCCCACAATTTTTATGAAACTGGATCAACCTACTGTCACAAGGGTTCTAGAACCACGCCACCTACAATACCCAGTACGGCCTACACGGAACTGAAAGTCTACATGAACAAGCCTGTTTAGGTGTCGCAAACCGACACCAGAGAGAAGGAAAGTTTTTACTCGGACCGCCGTCCGTTAAACCAAAGCGCCAGCAGGTGTGAAAACGGGAATGTAGAAGGCGGTACCAGCAACAATCGGTATCGCGCTAACCCAACTCGCCTTAGAGTTTGAGATATCAATATGGACATGACCCTAACTATAATGGTATTGATTTATATTAAGCTCTGATTATCTGTATTCGTTATGCAATAGCGCGTCTCGCTAGTGACTCCTCGAGTCGTATAAAAACTATCTATCTAACAAAAACTAGGCAATCTATTGTCGTATATATTACATTTTACTAATACTAGTTCTTTTCTCTACAGACAGATCTGCAAAAGCACCATCCACATCACACCATTGCGGCAACACAACATCATACAAAAGGACAAGACATCACCAATAAACAACGTCATTTACAGCAGCAACATTCAGGTCACCGTGCCAACCACGTTTCACAACATAGAACACGGTGTCAAATAACTTCACAATTACTCAACACCTACAACATTCGACAAACCAGCCAAGAATAAGATGCAATACCTTAAACTACATACAATGAAATGCTAGGTGAACTGTTTTATACACTGTGCGGAAGGAATGTCGATAAGACCAAAGTGGCTATTCATATTTCACATTACTTGAAAAGGTATACAACCTAAACACTAAAGGTTGTTAGAAAGTCAATACATTTTAGGTGACTAACTAAGAATTGTAAAACGTAAAGAATACTACCATACAAACGCGTTCAAGATACTAATCAGGTAACATACTATTTTTGCAAAAGGAAACCAGGTAATTAAAAGTTCTGAAGATGTTGTTACTTGATTTTTCCACAAATTGTAGAAGCTTTGAAAATGTTTTTAAGAGTTAGGACCGCGCGCATACCGCATTTAAAGGTTATTTTTCAAATATTTATAAATTGTAAGGAAAAAATATGCAAAAACGATATATGTATTTACTCGATGACTGCTTTATATTTCTGAAAAGATAATACTTGTAAAATTAAACTATAATGATTTTAATGTATCCATAAGGATTCGATTGCAAGGTATTCAAATTTGACCTCCCCTTTGTTATACAAAGATTGTCGACATTTAGATTTGTGTAACAGTAATCCATTAACGGTCTAAGTTAATACAGAAAAAAATTTTCTAGCTGGGAAACCGAACCCCAGCTTTCTCAATGAGAAATATGGGGTTCGGTTACCCAGCTACAGTTCTTTTTCTGTATATTTTCTATTAAGCTATATCCACCCACCATTTCGTACTATGAACTATATATTTATCTAAATCTAATTTTAGAAAGAGTAACCCATTCAAATTTCTTCTCGTTTTTCAAATAAGAAGATAGAATAACCAAATTAATTCATGTACCAAAAATGAATACTAATAAAATTATACCAGATATTTTGCTAATTAAAATAATATTCCTTCTTAAATTAATTACAAAGAAGGGGAAAGGTGGTGTAAAATTTGAACCAAAAATTATACAACATAACCATCCCGTGTAGTGAAAAAATATTCACACAGCTAAAAATTCTGAATCTTGCTTACGCTATAAATAATCACAATAACAATAAGAATCCCTCAGAAGCAATATGTTAGTAGTTCTGCTAATATGTTTTATTTCATTTTAATTTTTAATTTCAAAAACGGTGACGTAAAAACAAGTAACAAATGTTATTAGTTTTGACAGTTTGTGTGTCGCAAAGTCAAATTGGAACATCCTGTATATAAGTTGAAAAACATTGTAATAACGCCAACTTTTTGTCTGCATGTTCTAAAAAACCTGATGTCATACTTTCTCTAAGAAAATTCATTTTGTGGAAATACGTCCAACTGCCTTTTTTTAAGTGGACACAAGTTGAATTGAATGTAATATTATGCAAGAGATTCCATTGACCTAAGTAGGTTGCTACCTATTTCCTGTATAATAGGAAATGCTTGAACGCCGGTATTATTTTAGTTCCCCTCGCCATGTTTGATAACATATATAAGTCTAGGATTTCAAAATATAGAGTTTTACCTCGTGTTAACGGATTTATTGCTATAGGATGTCTCAGTGAAAAATGATTCGCTCATTTTCTGTTTCAAAATATAAAAAGGAATATATTTCAGTACCATGAACCTTAATTTAGCACTTAACCAAACTGCACTTATTCAACGAGATATCACAATCTAATCTAGCTAATAAAATTGAATCTTACAGTCCAATATTTTAGTGAAATACCTGCAAAAATAAAGAAAAAAATTTCTAAATATGAAGTAGGCTGTGGAAACTGATTTAACTTCCGAAAGCGCATTAAGTGTAAAATTTGATAGATGGCCTCTAAAATTATAATAGCCGTCTTCTTTTTTAGGTTATATTTGTGGGCTAAACCATACCGGAATTTGTCTAATTACTAATGAAAATTTGAAATTAATGGAATTAAATCTTGTAATTAGTGGTGACACTACCGTATATAGTGGAAATAGTTCTGAAATTAGTGGAATTAGAAATAAATTAGTAGCAGAGCTTTATGTAGCGGTGTAGTTTTTTTTAAACTGGGTATCTTCTTAAGAGTATTTAAGCACTCATTAGAGTATTTCCTCTATGAAGAGGAATCATGTTATTTAGGTGACTGTCTATGTAGTGACGGTCATTATTTGGGTGAAAATGGTAACAGTTGACGTAACAATGTTTTGCTCATATATTAAAAATACTTAGTGTTCAATAATCATACCATGTTGAAGATAGGAAGCAAAACAGCTGTATCGGTAGGCATTGAGGTTATCAATGCCATTTCAGACATTTATTTACAAGACCTTACAGGAGAAGGCAATATTAGTGTCCGGCAGGTAATAAGTTTTCAGTCGGTATGAAATTTTCTTTATTTTTTTTACTCATACAGACAGCAGTACAGTCACTACGTATACGTATACCATGTGCTTTTGTAAGAATTATTTTAAACAGTAAAATGATGAATTCGTCTCAAAGTTTTTTATTACATTGTTCTGGACAAATCATTGTTTTTATAACTCACTATATTCAGATGATAAGGATGTCTTTGGTATGCATCACATTTTTTACGGAGAAATATAATTAGGAGTTAGTCCGTTCCAATTAAAGCAAAATGATTATTATCTAATAAGTATTATATTGTGACCATTTTTCCCTACGAAGTTAGTTTAGGAATAAAGATCAATCATCGGTAACCAATAGTACAATTTTCAACTGTGGGAATAGCTTCTCATATGTGTCCAAATCTGCGCGCGCGCTTCACACCCGTAGGTTTAAATTTTTTCTTTGTTGGTTTGGTACTTACATTGTCATAGTGGGAGTTATGGAAGGTTTTTCTTACCTGTTATGGGCAAAACAAAATATTCATTGATTTTTTTAACAAAATGGGATGCATAATATGATTTTCTATTGGTTATATTGTTTTTTTTAGCTTAATGTATAAAAAAACAGGATTTGGATAGTTTAAGCCATTTAGTGGTAATTGCAGAGACGGACAAAACTCCGCTAATAGTTGTATTTATTGTATTCACCTATAATTGTTCTTTTAATGGAAGTAGCATAATTTTAATGTATTTGAAGAGAATTTAGTTGTATTGCAGTAAAAAATAGTGGAATTAATGGCAACAGAGCGAAATTAGTGGAAATGTCACTAATTTCGCTCTGTTACTGGTATTAGTGTGGAGTTGGTGATATTAGACTGGAATCCAAAGACACCATCACCTCAAGTAGGCTTTGAAGAACAAATCTTGTTAATTGGGTGTCAAGTTTTTAGTGTTATATGGTTCAGATGGTGCTGTGTATAACAGTTGACATATAATCCATGACCCTTCATTTCACTTTGAGAATATTTCTGAAAAGAGAGTGCAGAATTGATATTAAGTGTATGCATCCCGCACATATCAGGTAGATACATAACGATTCGTTTTTACAAAAAAAGCGATGGCGGGAGTGTATTTCAGCAAAGAAGCAAAGGAAGCTATCGGTAATTTATCAGTGAAAGATATCAAGTTAGCGATAAAAGAAACAAATTGGTATGTCGAAGAGTAAGTAAACAAGTTGTACCAACCTCTAAGATACTTAACTATGTTACTTTTGTTTTTTCAATTTTTTAGTAAAGTCCATTTCTTTTGGATACAATATTTTTTTGGGATAAATTTTTTTAAGAGTGCGTATCCCAATGATTTGTGTTGGTGATACGTCATGTACAATTTCACGTGTATCTAAACGGTTTTGAATAAATAACTAACTGATATAACTTTTTTGATTATTCTCAAATAATGTATAAAAAAAATTCTTTGAAATAATGTGTGTCTCCATAATAAGTAGCTCCCACAAAGTATACACGTCTTGCACAGCGATGAATAATTGTATAAAAGTATTTCTAGATTATGATGATTTATGAGTTTATTATGTTGATGTACTATTCTCTAAACAATTAGAATACGAATTGTCCTTAACGAAAACATTTTACTTATATAAGTAATTAAAATTTTTTTGGTATTAAAAATATAAAATGCAAATACCACAGAATGATGCATTTTTAAAGTGTTGCAGTTACTATATAACTCATACCTAGAGCACTCAAACCTTTAAATTGCATTTAAAACAAATAAAACATACTTAAATGGTTGAGATAAAAAGTCGATAACGTAGAACTCAATATGGCGAGAGAAGACACTGACTTGTGGAAAAGTTACTAGGTAGAATTTAATTTTTTTCTTGTGTCTTGCACATTTTTTTTATTCATCATAACAAATGTTCGATGTGATGCAACTACGTACTAGGTGAAACATGCAACTGAGAGACACAAATCCAGGGCAGATAAAATTTACAGCCAACTAACCCAGTTGTCATTCATTCTGTCTAAAAACTATCAGAATTGGCGGGAAGTTAAAGAGTTATCTTAGAAATGTTAAATTTGGGTCACAATATCTAACATGCCATATCTTACCATGGAGAGTTTTTATTTAAGAAAAATATTCTTCATTTTCTACCGGTTTTGATGAGATTTATTAGTTCCCCATACGATATCCACTATTTATTACACACCCTGTATAAGACGTTTTATAAGATGCTTATTAATTATAGTTACAAAATGTTTTGCTTTAGTGACACTAATTATTTTTTTAATTCCTAAAAGTTCATTATCCAAAAACAAATATACATCAATTCCGTCTAGATGTCTCTATTTGGTTACAAATAACTCAATGTGTGCGTATCCCAATTATATGCGTTGGTGATGTATCATAAACAATTTCACTTGTATCTAAAACAGTTTTATGTTTGTAAATAGCCTTTAACTGATTCAACTTCGCCCTGTTGAAATTTTTTGATATTCTCCAAACATATTCAAACAAACTCTGAAATAATGAGTGACTAATAACAAGCTCCCACAAACTATATGAGTCCTGCACAGCGATGAATCACCTGTTGTATAAAAGTAAGATTATGATGATTTCTATGAGTTTTTCATGTGGATGTAGAATTCAGTAGACAATTAGAATACAAATTGTTCTTAAGAGAATATTTTGTATAAGTAATAACATTGTTTTTGCTATTAAAAATATAAAATGCAAATACTGCCGAATGATAAATTTTTAATGTGGTTCAGTCATTATGTCACTCATACTGTAAAGATGCAAATATTTAGATTGTATTTAAAACAACTAAAACATAATTAAGTGGTTGAGATAAATAAGAATAACAGTATTTAACAATTCCATTTGTCTCGTCAAGATGGAACAGTGTTAGAAATCATAAATTAAGATATCCCTCTCGTTAGTCAAAAATATAATTAAGGTACCACCACTACTACCACCCTCTTATTATTCTACATACAAATAATAAATAATGAAACTAACCAAGTCACCCTTAACTTTATAACAATATAATAGCGGTAGCATGCTGAGTTTTACCAATATATAAACTCTGTATCTGTTACTAGTAATGCGATGAGGTATTCTAATTGATTGCTATTACCCATGCGTGAGTGACGCTGAAATTACATCGTGTTAAACAAGGGCGGCATCATTTACCAATCCTTCCATGCGTTTAACTGTAATAGGCTATTAGAAATATATTATATGCTTAATAGGTGATTTTTCAGTTGAGTCGTTAAAGAAATCCTTCAACTACATCAGTTTCAACTTGTTTTGCAAATGCAGTTATCTAATTTAATAACATTATTGTATATAAAGGAATGTAAACTAAGAAATAAATTTTATTTAATCCAGCTGTTTTATGTTAAATTTATATAGCAATTTATAATGATTGTGGTTGTAAGTTTTTATATTAAACAGTTTATTTATTTATTACCGTTAATTGAAAATACTATCTTTTTGTTGCGTAAGATTTTGATTATTATTACTATGATAAAATCTTAAAGATAGATTCAAGCAGATGAATTACGTGTGGTTATATCCTATGTAGCGATTTATACTTAACTGGAAGATTTATAAGTTTGGATAAACTCTTCATTTTGAGCAATGGAATATCTGGTAAGGATTTAAATTCAACATGTGCAGTAACTGTGCCTTCTTTGCACTTGTGAATATAAGAACGTTTGGTACAAAACTTTACTGTAACGAATACCTCCCAAAAAGAGTTGGTATAGTAATAGTTATTTTATTATTGTAACAGAAGTGACGCACAGATCAATAAATCGATAAATGCACTTCAATTTCACGATATAAAATTACGAAAATAAATAAAACACTATATTGTTTTTGAAGAAAATTTTGACTTATGAAACTTAACTATTAAGATAATTACGTAATGACATGTATTCTGTAAAAAAAATATTTATAGAATTTGCCATAGACTAATATCACAAACTTGCGTTTCGTTGTAACAATAAAATTTAGGTTACAAACATACCTTATTAGCAAAATTATTCTAATAATTCAGGTCAGACAATAATTCAAAAGTACTATTATTTTTTACTTAATAAAACTAACGCAAATGAACTAATTAATTCGATATAGCCATCAAACCAGTTAGATTCAAATTGCAAACGTCCATTACAGGTGCTTTTCGCGATTTATAGATGTTAAAGTGTAGAAGTAAAAAATTTGAATAGAATGTTTTTGTAGCGATGTTACTAACGGTAATAAAAGTACCAGAAAGTAACTCTAAATTTCCATTAAATTATATTGCAGAATGCTTTTAGTAATTTAAGGCCTACGGTAATATGAAATAGGAGCGAAGTTACTTGTATAAGACACTGAATGTGAGGAAACATTGAATAGTAGGTTGGCTCTTCTTTGTTGACTATTATTCATTGAATAACTATACTCGAAGGCATATTATTATTCATGTGTAATATAAATATTACTAAATACACAATACAGTAGCAACCATTGTGAAACGTCTATTGAATCTTTTTTTAGGTCTTTCTACAGTGTAATATATGAATTAAAGGGTTTAATAGGTCATACTCTTTATTTGATATTTCATTATTTTCATAATGACACAATGTCAATAACGCAATACAACAAATGTCAAACAACGCCCGCGTTTGATTCAACACAAAAGACTAACAACAAAGTCGTTTTATTAAGCAGTCATGTAGGTTTAATATCTGTAATGCTAATTCAATTTTAATATTTACATTATGCATATGTAAACGATGTTACAGTGATACACTGTTACCCTAACATTTTTACATTTTTATTCAGTGAATGTTTTTGACAACAAAAGGGGAACGTATATTTTTGGAAAGTTTGAATATCTGAATTATTTAATAAAAATTGGCTATAAATTCAATAAATCTCTAGTTTACGTTTTCTATTAGAAATCTTGATATTACTTTTTTAATGCTTTCTACAACCAACGGCATTTATAAGAAGACTTCCATTTTATTCACCGACTTTCAATGTGCGATACTTAGAAAAACAGTAATTTCAAACTTTTGATTTAAAATATTCGATTGCCAAAAATTTTTATTACAATAAGAGTTAAGTTTGAAATTTATATATATATTTCAACGTTTTATGCTGACATGTTAACATAAAACTTTCTAATTACCATATTTTAAAATTCGAGATGTATGCACCTCCAATTACATCAATCTTCAAATTTTTATCTACTATACTTAACTGAAAATGTCGAAAATATTGGAATCGACGTATAACTGTATAAAAAAGTTTAAATTGCTGTTGACTAAAACCTCTTTTGAGGAATATTTTTGGGGTTTATCCAATATTACTAAATTAACATAAAAAATGGGCCAACTTAAAATTAGTTAATATTTAAAAATGAAGTTAAAGGTGATCCTGTGGTTTGAATTCAGGTTTATTTAAATGACATCGACCGCAAATATTAAGCTTACACGAGCCAAAGCTTGAATTTCACAATTTAACTGTAAAGGTATAATTCTTTACAAACCACACCGATTTATATCCACATATTTATTTGATATGGTCATAAGCTCTTATATCTACGTAAACTAAAATGTAAAATTTTGCGAAATTCATCAAAACATATCTCTTTGTGAAAATGCAAACTATTTTAATTATCACTGATAATTAAAATACTTATCGTATAAATGATAGTGGTTTTCAAAAAAATTAATTAAGATGTCAAATACATTTATACAAAATTATTAAAAATACACAATTACATATCCAATAGATAATAATGTTGACGTATATCTTCATTTGTATTACTTGCCAAAAATGTACACACCTTAATCTACGACATAATGGAAAATATTAATTTTTAAGCATGCTCTATAGGTCCACAGCTTCCATTTGTTACTATCGAGGAAGATAAATAAGTATGAAGTGGCATAAACTTTTTGAAGTATACTCGTTAACTTATCCGAGATAATCAAATAAACGTGGAAATTAAAATGCTTGGGTAAGTTGTATCTTTGAGATACAACTTCTACCTTTGTTACGATTTGTTAAATCTATAATCAAATAATGAGAGATTTACAAAATTAAGTAAGTTTTTCGAATTGTTCATTTGACATTTGATTGACAATTGATTACTGACACAATGATGTGGATGAATTATTATTAAAGACAGTAGTTTATGTTCACCCTCACAACTAACCATAGCTAAAATGATCAATTAGAATTGTTTCAAAAGATTTGTATTTTTTAAGTAACTACTGATAGCATTCAGTTATTAACAGGCCCTTACACATGATGCTCAAGTATGATTTCATACATAAAAGTCTATAATTTCCATAAACAGACTCATAAATAGATAATAAAAACATTTATTATTTTTTATATAAGCATTTTGTCCTCTTCATAAAACCTACGGATGTTAAATTAAAGACTACTAATTATTAATAGATAACGCGGTTGGTAAATAATTAGAAACGTTTTTAGAGGTAGACATTTAAATTATAAATATAACAATTTCTTTGATTTCTTTTTTCTACAATAAAGCTATGAAATGTGTACCATCTTGCACCATACACCCTTAAATCTACAAGCTTGACTGTTTATTCGGTCGAACATTATCACTTTTAAAATCTTACTCTTATGAATATTTTTGCAAATACATTGAGCATAGCGACCAAATTTACTTTACTCACATTTATAGAAAATATTTATGTTATTTGCAGCTTTTGTTTGTAGTTTGAATTAATTATTAGGTGAAACCGAAAACTTAGGTAAACAGAAAGCAAAAGTGATGTTATGGTAAAACGGAAAAGTATAAAATTGAACTAATATAGTCGTACATCAATTAGTATATCAAGGATACAGTCAAAGCTCTTTGTTTCTGTTGATATTACAGAAGACTGAATTTCATTTACTTTGCGTTACATGCACTTCAATTGATGTTTTTTCTATTTACTACCAGAGAACTTTATATTTATACTTCTACCATTAAATACATTGAAAAAGTTATTTATCCCTTACTATTGCATATTTGATGGTTGTATCTAATATGAAACATGCCCAAAAAGTACATTCAAGTTAAATGTGTGATGAAATAATGTATTTACATTAAAATTGATTTTACACCTCGTTTATTTCAATGAATAATAAACTTGCAAATTTATATTAAAAGTCGAGAGCCCTAAAACTAGATTCTGGTAAAGGTCTAGCCAGAAGAAACCCTTATGAGTGCATCTCTGAGAATAATTTGATTTGAAGATTGCCATCTATCGATTTTAATATCAACTGATTTTGTATTAAAAATTATTATTTTACGTATATAGATCGATTGGCTGGCACCTGTTCATGCGGAAGTTCATATAATTTATAACTAAACATTAGTAACTGGTTCAAATCCAGTCTGGCAACACCTTAAAATTGCCTCATTAATATTAAATAATATTGCCCATAAAACTTTAATTTTGTGCTACTACAAAACTTTTCGCATAATTACGATTTAGAGATTGTTAAAGACGTTTAAATAATCACGGTGTTGAAAAAAGTGTATATATTTTAGTTTCTTAGCTCTTTATACATTCATTGGTGTTTTTCTATTATAATACTGGTAGTAAATCTTCATGTGCGGTAAATCTGCTATAAATTGAATTAGATACAATGTGATGACATGCTTTCATTTTCTACTTTAATATAGTTATTAAATGCCATTATTTTATGAGGGCATTTTATTCATTATAAGGGTATATAAACACATTTTTTAGTTATAACTCAATAGCCAACCATATGGGTAGACTAATGCGCTCAATACATGTTAGTATAATTTGTATTTTCCTTCTTGTTCACACATTCTAAGTAATATCACTGATGCCATTTATTAGTGGTACGTTTCAGAAAAAAACCGTAAGTAAATAACAATAAATAAACCCCTATCAACATTTTCTACGTACGAGTTTTTACCTCTGCGTCTGTAAACAAGCAGGTAGGTTTCTGATATTTCTAGATTTTAAAAGAATTCGACGTAGGTGAACAGATTGCGTTCGATCGAGCAGAGCCAGTTAAGTCTGCCCGGGGCCCATACAGCGTCGGACTGCCAACACACCTCGGTAATACTGAGACTGTACAAAAAAAACACCAAAACCGTTTCCTAGAAGGTTAAACGTGTGATGTTTCGTTTGTTTTTTTAACCTACAGTTTTAAAATGATTGGCCTTTATTATTACTTTTTTCAACCCTGACTTATGACTGGAGGAGTTTGTTTTTTCGTAAAATTTTCATTACATTCATCCACGTTTATTTCTATTTGTTAAATAGAAATAATTATATAACAGTTTTACTTTGTTTACTTCTGCATGTAAATTACTAAGTAAATTTTGGCCCGGTTCTCTAATTTTTATATGCGAGTTATTGTATGCGTTGGTTTAAGTAATACTAATCTATAGTTTCAGTTTAAAAACGCGTAAGCAATTGTTATAACAAATATACGCATATTCTGATTATGTTTGTATGAATGAGAGTTAATTTGGATTCGTTCGATCTCTACATAGTAAGGCAATACACACGAGGATTTGAGATTGCAGTTTTCAAGTTCTACTAAAACTTTTTAAATCACATAACGTGTAAAAAACTTATTTCTAAAAATATTTACGTCAAAAAACCGGTTTGTAATAAAGATTCTAAAATCTACAACATCAAAGTATAAGGTCGATTGACATATGTGTCTATACTTCAACTTTTTTTAAAGCAATGATTTCGAAAGAAATAAGTTGATAGGTATGTTTAAACATATAAAATTCGTCTTGATATTTACTCGGTTGACGGGGGCATATAACAGGTGCTGCACAAGCATTTTGGAAGCCGGAATGTCAACAGAAGGTTTATTTATCTTATCATTAATATCGTTAGCTTTTCTCTCAAATTTGCTGTACCTAAGTATAAGAATAAACAATGAGGACTCACCAACTCATCCTCTTCACTTTACACCAACCACACAGAGATCTTTTTCCTTAATTTTAATTTTTGCACTACAAAAAATTTGGACGGGTACAAGGATTCAAATAATAGACGTATTATTTTAAAAACATTTCGATTTAATTTTTGTCACACCGTACAACGATATATAATTAATATAATAATAAATATATACACATATCATCAATCTATGACCAAACATATTAAAAAAAAAAACGTGAGTCAGGGAACAGTACGGATCGTTCAAAAATCAAAAAATCAGTTCAACTGCACGACACGTTAACCAAATTTAACAACGGAAGAGCAATTTAATTTTCATTTATATTAATTATGTACGACATACTATATAATACAAACTTACTCTGTTAGGTAGTTGTATTCATTAAACCATCCCGGGTGTAACTTTTCTTTAATTTTTAGTATAAATCACGACATTTCTACACCAGAATTATTCTTATTTACAACGTATTTTATGATAAAACATTCGTCTAATTATATTACACATGCTTCTTACAAACAGCGTCATTATCACTTTTTTATGTTGTATTTACAGTTAATGTACAAGTAAAGTTCGTTTTTAGGTACAGACACTTGCGCACATACAGTCATTTAATAAATTGGGCCTCCGACTAGCCGTTAATCGGTTTAATCATACAGTGAGGTAGCATTTTGAAAAATATAATTTTGATCTATTAATTAATTCGTTACTTGTATTTTAAAACCGATAGAAATGCTGCGGAAATTGCACATTTCTCTATCCGACCGTTCGCTGGTGTGTCTTTTAAGTTAAATTGTACTTAATTTTCACTTGATCACTTTTATCACTTAAAATTTGTGCAAAATGTCACTTAAAATCGCACCCGAACGGAGAGATTAATGAGCGGTGAAACGCGCTAGCCATTGTCGCTATGATGTAATAAGGAGGCCCAACGGGCTGGATGCTAGTGCGCCGTAAGTTGATGGCCCATGCCCTGAGGAGATAACATTGGAGGGCTGTGAGAATGTGAATGTTGTCCCATGGGAGAAGAACCGTGAACATCGGGATGATGACCGTAACCGGGGTGCATATGACCACCTGGCGGCATACCGTCCATCATTTCATTTGTTAAAGTATTCGGCGGTGTCATCCGTTTCTCTTTTTGTCTTCTATTACAGAACCACACTCGCACTACTTCTTTTTCTAATTGTAAGCTGTCTGCTAAATTTGTTATTTCTTGTGCCGATGGTTTTGGCTGTTTATGAAAATGTTGTTCTAAAGCGCCTTTTACAGAAACTTCTATACTTGTACGTTTTTTTCGTTTTCTACCTTGTGCTGCTATTTTATCTATTGAAGTTGGGGATCCCGTCGTCGAATCTGCTTCTTCTAGCCATTTTTGCAGTAAAGGTTTAAGTTTGCACATATTTTTAAAACTAAGTTGAAGCGCTTCGAACCTACATATTGTTGTTTGAGAAAACACATTACCATAAAGAGTTCCTAAAGCTAATCCTACATCGGCTTGTGTAAAGCCTAATTTTATACGTCGTTGTTTAAACTGTTTAGCGAATGCTTCCAAATCGTCACTAGTTGGTGTTTCCTCGTCTCCGCCACCGACATCTCTATCCGGATGCTGCGGATGGTGCGGGCTCTGCATATCACGGTGTAACGGGTGGTGTAATTGCGGTGCTGCTTGATGATGTGCAAGCATGCCGTTCATAGCCGCGTGATATTGCTGTAACGGCGACCCTGCTCCGCCAGGATTATAATGTGCGGACGATACTGGTGCATGCCATGCATGTGGAGATCCCATACTTTGTTGTTGTTGACGGTGCATCATATCAGCTTGTTGAGATAACGGTTTAACATCCTGATGTGGATGGTGGTGATGATGCGGGTGATGCATCCCGGCCATCGAAGCAGCCCACGGATCTGCACCGGGTTGTAAGCTTACCCAAGGGTTGGCAGCCGATAATGAAACTGGATGGCCGTTAGGTGACGGTGAACTTGCCATTTGATGGTGGTGATGATGATGATGCTGCGGCAGGTACTTCATTTCGCTTGCGTCGGCCGCTGATCTCGGAGACGCACTAGAATGGTAACCACCAACGATATTCATGCCGACTACACTACTTCCGTCTAAATCAGAAGTAACTGCACTACTGGCCGGCAGATACGTGGTGGCCGCCATGCCCTGGTGGGGGCGCCAAGCCGTCGTGTCGACACTGTTTGTACTCGCCGTCACAAAATTTACACACTTCTTTAGCACGCTCTCATGCGTTATGCATATCATTCGGTACACATGACGGCTCAGTATACACTACTCCACTGAACACAGAATGTTCCCTGACAGGATCACGTTCCCCCTCTAAAATACCCCACCAGTTCCGTGCGCGCGCCATTGGACACAATTCAGTTCTTTACAGGGTCTGACGTCGCAAATACAGTAACCGCTAGTGGTGGAGTTCGTAGCTGTTCCGCCTGCAGTAAAATTCCCCACCACGGCGGGGAAGTGTTTACACTTGGCGGGACACGGTAGCTAAGCAACAGAGCGTGCCCGAGTGTTTGGACTCGCACACTCCGGTGACGACGTAAGTTACCGAAGCGGGAATATCAGAAGTTCAGCATACAAAAAAAATTATACCCTATCAATTACAAGCTTCTGTTTTTAACTATTCAATTTAAAGTCGTAAATTAAACTCTTCTTTCATTTAAAAAATATGAAGTTTTTAAATAACCCTCATACTCGACACAAGTATACAATCGCGGCTGACACTAAAAACAAACTGGATATTCTAAAAAGACATATTTAAAACCCAGTTTAAAAATCCATTAAATATAGTCACCTGTTGAAGCGGCGGACAAATCATACGGTCGGTGCCGGGGAAATTAACATTGAATTTGCAATACAATAGGGCCTTAGCACTTGCAGCTTATACATATGTATGTAGACCAAAACTTCGGTGTGGATTTATTGCGTGCACTGAGGGTCGCCCTTCAAAATATAAAACTTACGTTTTGCTTTATTATTATACCTGTAAAGCTTGCTAAGGAAATCGAAAATATTTCATGTTAAAGACTACCTATCGTTAGAAATAATTTAAGAATGAAAGCTTTGTGTATTCTAAAGGTGCTTTACTATTACAAAACTGAACTGTCACAGTTTAAAATATATTTACAAATTGTGAAACTTTCTTGTGTTTTTTTCGCCATCAAAATGCAGCAATCGTAATTAAAAAATTGTGGATCGAAAATTATATATTTTTTTTTATTAACTACGTTAAGTAAGCTTCAACATTTTCGGTAGATAGGATAAAAGGTAATCAAAGCTACAGATACTTTTAATATCGTTTTAAACATTTAGAATTATATCTGCCCTCTTAACTAATGATAAAGTGTTAGGTACACCAAAAATGCATTTAAATTATCGATGTGCCTTTTCTTATGTATTATTTGTGTGCTTTTTAAATATATACCGATACTTCTTCACAGTCAGGTGCCTCAGCAGGCCTAAAGCAATACCACAACCTAGATTCCCTTAAATTTTATAATCTACACCTGGACTTCATTTATATGAAGTATCAAGTAGAAAGAGATTCTTTTGTATTGCACACATTCATGCATAAAATTTTCGGTACCTCTCCAAAACTTAAGCTTCATCTTATTACTCGTTATGGAACTATAATGCTGTAATTAGCAGCAGTATAAATTATAAATGTAGGAAAAAAATTATTTATTGTTTCCTGTATTCCAATAAGCATACGTATATAATTAAACCTGAGAAGTAACCGTAAAGAAAAAAATAAATAAAGGAATGTCGGTCCAGATAGCGTTAAAATTTTATGTAGCTAATTGAATAACAGCAAAGCCTTGAAACTAATTAACTTCCAAAGTATAATTTCGAAATTTCAATCAAGATTTAAAAAAAAAATGTTTAAATTTAAACTGATAAAAGTTATTTTTTAAATTATATTTGAAGGAAATGCTTCATAGGTACCTGGTTGAAGTGCCGTGACAAGAAGGTGTCGTAGGCGTTGCATGTATTTCAATCCAAGGTGACAAGGATCATGACATAAGACACCGTATCCTGGAGAAGTGCTTTAAAAGAGCGGCGGATCAACACCTGAAAAAGACAGCCAGCTGCATAAATAGGGTTGTACAAAATATTAACCTCTGTCGTTACTCTCAAATATTGTATACTTAATGAATTTTGGTTTACTTGTAAGAAGCCTTAATTAATAAAAAAGGAAGGGTTTTAGAATTGTTGAATGGATTTTATCACCGTTGCTCATCCAACAGTTCTAACGTGTCGCTCTTTACAATGTGACTACACACCCCTACCGTGCAACGACTCCCCCCGATGTTTGGAAGTCCTAGCTAGACCGAGTCTGTGACCCTTACCCTTACCCTATCTTCTCTCATCTACCCGCCGAGTTCCTTTGCAACCTCTCAACTGAACTTCGAAGAATAGACAGATAACCTTTCTCTATATTCTGTAAACTGATTTGTCTCCTTGAATGGGGTCTCCAGTTATTGTCCTGTTTTTTTGTGATTTTTTCATGTAACATACGGTTGAGCTCATTCTCTCAAACTTCTTTTGTAGTTTAGTTACGATTATCTAACACCGAGCCTGTTCTATGACTTTTGTTGAAGAGAAACGTTTTTTAACTTATTAAATTTCTTCTAAACTACCACCCACTGATTATATTTCACTGTTATATTGACGCTTTTCATATACCTTCGGTTAGCGTATAGAATAATCCTAATTATGTTATTTTAGTTAAAAAGAATATTCTTAATAATCGTCTGCTTATTTTAATAGTTTCGTAAATAATAATATAAAATCAAGCGCAATTTAGGTAATCGAAATAAAATAAATAGGATTTATGATCATTGTGGTTAGTTTTGTACCTATGTTTGAAACATATCTTGCCTTCAGCTATCAGTGGAAAATATGTAGCTATATGGAATTGAAATTGAAAGGTATATATACGCATTATCACTATCGCAAATGTGACGTTTGTGAAGCGATCTGATTACGAATAGTTAAGTACTGTATTCAACAAAATGTATTTTGTCTTTGGCTGGTTACTTTTAATCACTCAAAATGAAATTGTGACCAAACGTGACGGTTCTGACAGATGACAATCGTTAAAACTGTTAACTGAATCCGTTTGCTTCACAAACAATTACTAAAACTTAATAAAATTTTTCTTGAACAGGTATTATGTTTGTTATGTGTCAAAGACTGATTTTCAAGTTTGAAAATTTCCATTAAATAAAAAAAGTCCACTTTGTTTTCTTATTATTAATTAATTAAAGTAAAGTATTTTCAATGTGATAGGAATATGGACATATCCCATAAATATTTATTTTAGATCTGTACAAACAAGCTCTATAAAATTTTTGAAAAAATATTGGTAACGTCTAATATTATAATGCTTCATTTTCAGGAGGCTATTAAGAGACATTACGTGAAATCATTTTTAATTATGTGCAAAAAATAGTTTATTATGACTACTATCTAGCTTATTGGTAATCGTCGCTAAGGGCCTTTGTAAAACAGTTTTCATCATCTAGGTATACTTTCAAATCACACGGATGGAAATCTACATTTAAAATGCTATTACTGTTTTGATATTAAAAAGGTTAAGATTAATGCGAGGCTTGCATTTTTAAAATTAAAATTACGGGTACCTTTTGAATATCCAAATAAAAAATCTTCATTTATAAGATAAACCGTCTTCTTAGATACCATTAAATCTACATCGGTGTCTGCTCTAAATATTTGCTGATATTTGAATTAAGATACATACTGTTTACATTTTTCATTAACTATAATTGAGTAACAAAAAAAAATAATTTAAAAGACAATGACTCAAACCCAAAAAGATAGAAAAATCTTTAAGCGCAACAACTGTAAAAAATATGTGATTTATTCCGTGGTTTGTAGTGTGTGTATGACTACGAATTCAAAAATATGGGTCGCTGTGTATATTACCATTCAAAGTGTTCCGGTTTTAATGATTAAGTGGTTTAGCTAATCTCTTAATTATTTCGTCATTGTTCTACTTTTGTAAAAAAAGAATATTTTGCAAAAACATGTTTGAAATATACAGACCAAACGTAATATAACACTAGTCGTAGTCTATTCGAAGTATATCTGGATCTCGCCGATCCATGAAAGTCTTGCTAATGTAAATACAACTGTTTATCTTGCAATGCGGCTCTTGTAAGTTTTTCGACTCTATCGTGGGTAATTCTGCTCAAATTCAAATTTGGATGTTATTGGTTTGGTACTAATGAAGGTCAAAGGCGCCGCTCGATAATGATTATTCTGTCTACTTCTCATTCTGTTCTTTTACAGAAAGTATTTAACATGCAACACTATTTAATACAAACCACACGGACGAAGACTCCTTTAAAATGCAATTGCACAGTTGACCAACTTAAAGAACCCATCTCATGGATGACCGAGATTGAGAAACAGTTGGAATGGCGTATATTTGTTTCAGTAGTACAGAAAAGCAGTTTTAGGGATGAAGAAACCACAAATATTGTCTTCATGCACTTTAACTCCATAAGATTTTTTTTTAATTCGTTTTGATCGACACATACAATGTAGCTAATTTGAATATTCCTCCAGTAACCATTTTTTGTACTAGTACACAATTGCGTACGCTGAAATCAGTTTGTCACGCAATTTTCTAGTTTAAACGTCCCAAGTATAAAATTGCTCAACTGCTGCTTCAATAAAGGAAAAATGCACGACAATCATTGAAAACAAACGTCATTTATACCCAATAGTATAAATGGTGTAACGATCTGCATTAACATGATGAAAAATTTCGATTCTTTATACCCATCCCATCGATGATCTCTGGAAAACAAGTTGTGTGGTGAGCTATAGATAGTACATGTTCAGTGAAACTCAATAAAGAAGAAACTATTTGTTTTGTAACACTACGTGAGAAACGTAGGAAGATTTATTTACTTTCGAACTTGTACGCTTAAACGTTGTTGTTGATTAAACCTGAACGATTTCGCTTGAACTTCTTAAGTATATCATTACGCCACTTGCCTTTCGGTTAAATTTTGTGAAACACAACAAACACTAACTTATGTTCTAATCTTCGTTCCAAAACCTTGACTATTGATTTCACTTCCATGCTCAACCTCAACCTGAATATTACGATATGTCCCATATTGATTTCGCTCAATCACTTTACGAACCGCAACAAATTCAGCGATAACGCCAATTATTGATTCCCAATCACCATGAAATTCATCGCTCAAATTCTGAAAGATAATAATTGTACGACTATATTAAAACCCAAATATAGCCTATATTTCTAGGAATACTTTGTAGTTGGATCACATTTTAAGCCATTCGAAATAGTATCGTGTTCCCGCAACAATATTTGAACTAAATCAAGAATGTTTAGATGTCGCCATTATCGATAGAAGCCTTTTTTCATTTTGTAATTGGTCACTGTAAAATTATAATTAATACATTGGAGCAGTGTTAGCGTATTAAACCACCAAAACCGCGGCATTCGGTTGTAGGTTAGAATACCGATTGGTCTATTTAAACAGCCTCTAAACTTATTATTGTAATGTATAGAGTTACTTATCGGTACAGACGATGTTTCAACCCCTCAGTGGTTGTAGTATTAAAAAATAAATGAATAAAGTTGTACATCATTTCTCTTAAATATCGTTAGTTAACATTTCTTACCTTTTTGAATTTGACTACTTTATGTTTTAACAAGTAATAAAGCCGTCGCACCAGTGCGAGTGGCTAAAGCTTATTTTTTACACGTAATCTCCGACAAATATTTATAAATCTTAAAGTTATGTTTAATGAATATTTGGTTTTCTATTCTTGCTTATTTATTTACTTACGAATTGGGCCCTGGAAGATCTCTTTCACAATTCCTTCTGAGGCGCATGGTATAAACCAATAGTTACTTACATACGTGATACCTAAAATGACCGATTCTTAGCAGCGAAGACTATTTTACAAAAGTGTTTCAGTCACTCTGAGCTTTAAAATTCATTTAATAAGGAGTTTGGAGACTTTTAGGATATGTTGAACTCTCAGTCCTCAAATGGATATAATTGTTTCTTTGAAAAATGAAAAATCCTAAAATTATTGGCTATTCCCAAAAATACATTTACCTGGTCCGTTAGTGATGTGTTGCATCTATAGAATATTGCAAAATACACAAAAAAATGGTAAGTATACATTAATTTCCTGCAACCAAAGTGTAATATATTGAGACGTTTACGAGGATACCTAGTCATCCTAGACCGGTTCCGTGGATAAAGAAAATATTGTGTTACCATAGCAACGAAGACTAGAAGATTAGAAGTCTCAGTGTAAAGTTTCACGTCAAAAAGTCAAACCAGAGACTTCAAAAAAGGTAAACTTTTCATTGAAGATGAAAACGATCGGGAAAGTCAGTTTCTGTGTCTACCCCCGTAAATATCGATGCAGTTAATGGCATGATTTTATCAGACCGTCGAATGTCTGCAAAATAGATCCCCAAATGTCTTAATGTCGACCAGAAACGTGCAAGGGTAGAGGCATCGCGTTCGGTCTGTGCTCGGTTTGAAAATGATGCAAACTTCTTAAACCTGTTGTTACTATGGATGAACTTGTGTATATTTCTACTACACAGAAACAAAGCAGCAATCGATGGAATGGAGACACTATGGTTCTCCAAGGCCTATGAAATTTCGTGTTCCAAGAATTTTCTGTAAAAGTTCTTGCTTCGGTTTTTTTTTAATTTTAGTTATACTGTAAACCTGTTCTGTTCTTAATATCGTTAGAGTGTGGTTCTGTGCCCGAACGGCATTTTTTAAATATTCAAAACTTTGAACCATAATTTAAACTTTACTCATTTCAAATTATTCTCCCAAAAATATATGGTAGTGTATTAGTTTGTTCCACGAATTTAAACTTTTAACAAATATATTCTTTCACAATTTATAAGTACATAGGGGTAGTATTGGTAAAACGAAGCGTAATAGGATATACTCATACACTTATTTTACTATGTTGTCTTAAATTAAGTTTTAATACTTTAATAGATGTTGGGTAATAAAATATTATCATAAACACAGTAATAAAAGAAAATTGTTATTATTAAAGTAATGAACAAAATATCTTAAATTAATTCTCGAACAAATGAATCTTTAATTAATACTTTAAATAAATAATAAATGGATTTAGTTTTCACATACTTAAAGGTATAAATAGTATGTGAGAAGAGGCTCGTTTATTGCTTGTTAACAGTATATTTAAAGCCAATTTAATGAACAAGTAAGGCATGTATTAGAAATTGAAAAACGAAATTAAAACTGGGATTAGTGTACTTTACGATACTTTTTATTCACGATGTTAATTATTATGTAGGATATTTAAATAATGTTTAATAAATTATTTATTTTCTACCTGTGATAAAATTTGAAACGCATGTTAAAAACATTCAATTCAATCATGAGAACTCCACTTAAAGTAAATGAGCTTCGTGATTTACTGATAAATTCCCAAAAAAGAATTACATTGGCTTGGCAAATTTTATATACGCGTAAGTGTATACCTGTAACTAGGTCTTAATGTACTAATTTTTTTTCAGAATTTTGTAAACGTAATCTACAAACATTTCAAAACTACCCAACCTTGAACCATAAAACTATGCTTAAAATATTTAAATTAGGATTATGATTCCATTAAAGTACATTCCTGTTCTGGTTTCCGAACAGAGCAGGTCGTTAATTTAGAATTAATTACTCTGTAATTTACAAGTAATTTATTAAATTCGATTTTATCGGCCGGTATCAACATAACGATGCCGCGCCATAGACCGGGCCGAGAGGTCTACGACGACGACGGGAGCCCTGGATCGACATCGTGGATTTCGACGGGGACGCTAGCGACACCAGAGATATGGTACGGTTACAAGCCAGGTAACCAACCATCAGCAAGTACCGCCAGCCCGATACCGTCGCTTCTGTCCCTTCCGTGGGAGGGCGCCAGAAACGACCCGCCACCTGCCGCCACCGCTCAGAAGAGGAGAAGGCCGAAGAAGACACTACCACCACCGCCCGCAGAAGACGTAGCCCCGCCAGCCGAGGCAACAACAAGAGCAGCACCGCCGCCGCAAGCCGCCGCCGCCGTAGCCGCCGAAGAAAGAAGAATTGAAGACCCCCGTCCTGGATCCACCAGCCCCGATGACTTCGTGGCGCAGAAGAAGAGGCCGAAGAAGACGACCGTCCGCCCGCCTACGCCGCCACCGACGAGCAACGTGTACCACGCCCTGGAGCAGTACACGGACACCGCCACAGCGATGGAGCAGACCGCCGCAGCAGAGACCAGGGAGAAAGTACCCCCGGTAATCCTTCGTCAGAGGGAGAACTGGGTTGCTTTCTCCCGCGAACTCGACCGGAAGAAGATCGCCTTCACCAGGGCCAAGGCGACCTTCGAGGAATACGGATACAGCCTGCCTCACTCCAGGACCGAGACAGGCTGATGAGGTATCTCGATAAGTGTGGTACGCAGTACCACACCTATCAGGCAAGGAGCGAGCGTCTTGCCAAGGTAGTAATACGTGGCGTGCCCGTAGAGCTATCCGAAGCGGATGTAAGCTCCGATTTGATGACGCAAGGAATTAATACAGTTTCTTGTTTCAGGATGAAGCAGCGAGGCCGAGCGATCCCCTGGTTTTGGTACACCTACCGAGCGAGGAGGACAAGAAGAGGATTCGGGAGGTGAAGCACGTCGCCCGCCTCCGAGTCACCGTCGAGGACCTGAGGCGGAAATCCGACATCGGGCAGTGTCACCGGTGTCAAGGTTTCCGCCACGCACAGCGTTGCTGCAGGGCGGCAGCACGCTGTGTGAAGTGCGCCGGTGATCACCACAGCAGTCAATGCACTTTACCCCGTACCGACCGGGCTAAGTGCGTTAACTGCGGTGGGGACCACCCGCAAGCTACCGTGGATGCCCGAAGTTCCTCGACCTCCGCAACGGAAGAAGATGGAAGCACCGCAGCGACCGCCGAAGAGGACACCGCCGGCGCCCTCCTCGACTCGGACCGGAGTCAGCTACGCCCGTGCGACGGCAGGCAAGGCTGAAAAGGCGGAAGTACCGAGAGTGGCTCCGCCGCTATCGTTACCCGCCCGATCAATCTGCCTTAGGGTTCGACTCTATTGACCTTCCTCGGAGGGCTCAATATGGAGAAGGCCCTACCTGTCATCCGTAAGGTGGCAGTGGCACTCGCTAAGGTGGAATCTGCGACTGACTTGTGGGGGGTTTTCCTCTCACACAGTCAGGAGGTGGCTACCCTTTTAGGGTAAACACACGACGGTCCGGATCGAAGTCTGGCGAGCGAGATAAGTATTTAGTATCGATTTTTTAATTACATAAATTCTGTTCTGTAAATATCGACAGTGTTACACTTTACTAACACATATTTTTTTTATTCTAGATAAGCAACCAAGCGACAACAGGACAGCCCACACAACCCACACAACGAACACACCAATCCAAAGCATCACCACACAACACCCGCCTCAAAATCACATCCAAAATTTAAACATCTTTTTTTTTCTTTTTTTATTACCAAAAATTACCGCACCTCATGATTGTACACAATACAATAACAAAAAACAGCGCAACACCATCAACAAGAGAATGACCAGGGCTGAAGAGGAGAAGGACTCCTGAACAGTCCACGATAAGATACACAAGCTAAAATAAATAATTTCTAATCCCATAAGCATGAGCAAACTAACAAAAAAAAAAAAAAAAAAAAAAAAAAAAAACCATTAAAGTAGTACCTGGTCAATGTTGTAGACCTATTATATTTCGTTCGTTAAGTGTAATTTACGTTATATACATTTTTTACTAAGTTCCACTGTTCATATAACCAAATTTAATTTTACACAAATTGCCAAAAAAAAAGAATTATTTTAGAATTTTGTAAACTGCTGAAAACCTTTATATAGATGTAAACGTTTGATTTTGTTGTTTTTTCGAAGCCGTTTTACAAAAATGATCACAATGGGCAAATTTAAGTAACATAATCCGAAGAAAAGCTTATGCCTGGAAAAACAAAATAAATTTATGCACCAAAAATTATTTACGGAAATATGTTTGAAGTTCGAAAAAATGTCAGTATTTTTAAATTGAGCTCGAAGGAGATTCGGTTTTGTTGAGTGATGTTACGCAATGGTAACAGTCCTGAGACAAAACTTTACCTCAAAAAAAGTACACGACGCGTATTCGATAAGACTACTTCCCAAATAAAGTTTGTAAGGAGTTCTAGAGTAGTAAATTTTCGATAATGGTGATGTGTAAACTGTAAAATATATATCTACGTTAATATGAAATACAATGACAAAACCCCTATGGATTTTTTACCGGTATTTACCCCTAAGGAATTTTCTTACTATAATGAGAACGTGATTGGTCGATATTTGAAATTTTGGAAAACATAATAGGTACAATAGTCTAACGGAAACGATCTACAATACACATTTTTTTCAGATAGTAAGAGATATCTTTATAACGTTATTACACATGTTTTGGTTTGACACCTTATTAACCAACGACATAAAAGAGAGGTGTTATACATTGAACATGTGTATCTGTGTATCTTGTCCGTGTGCCTGTCTGTGGAATCGTAGCTCCCAAATGGATGAACCGACTTTAATTTAGTTCTGTTGTTGTAAAGGTGACAATCGAGAGTGTTCTTAGCTATGATTCAAGAATATTTTTACCTTCTAACCTATATATACAGATGGATGTAGAAGGTTATGTAATCTACCTTTTTTGCGCTAAATCGACTTATTACATCACTTTACAACGTCTGACAAAGTTTCACCAAGATAGGCCATCATGTCTAAGTGTGCGCGCGTGTGTGCGTGTGCGTGTATGTGCTCATGTGCATGTACGTATGCGTGTGTCTGTTCGTGTGCGTCTGCGTGTGAGTGTGCGTGTGTGTATGCGTATGCGTAAGCGTGTAAGTGTGTGTGTGTGTGTGTGTGTGTGTGTGTATGCGTGTACGTGAGCATGTGCGTGTGCGTGTGCATAAGCGTATGCATGTGTGTGCATGGAGTTTGCGTGTGCGTGTGCGTGTACTCGCGTGAATGTGTGGATGTGGGTGTGTATTTTTGGATATGTGTGTGCACGTAAGTATGCGCGATAACTTTAGAACCGTAATACATACGTACTTGAAATTTTGTATTTAAGCTTCATTTCATTTCTCCTGGAGCTGATTAGATTTTGGGAGAAATTCAGGAGCGGAGAGGGAGTTATTTCTGAAACAGCTACATATTTCAGAGATATAAGAGTATCGTGATCTTAAACATACCGACTAATTACGTTCTATGCAAATTTTTGATACTAGGGGATAACAAAAATCTTAAGGTGGAATTTATTTTTTCAATATGTAAATAACGATTAATTTTATAATAAAATATTAAGAAATATTTTTTGAAGATAATTTAATTTTACATAACTTGTCTTTATAAAATATTTTCATACGAAGCCAAAATTCATTCAAAATTAATGAAATATGATTAAAAATGCTTAAACTATATTATCAATATTTTTATTGAAGCGGAGGTTTTAGAATTTTTTTTAAGCTGTAGGATCTACATGTCTATTAACCTCTATCTGACATGAAGTTTTATATGTCCATCTGACATAGATTATTATTTTTGGTTAATGTTGCCTATTTTTATTAGGTACTTATTAAAAAGGGATGTAAATAATTATCAAGAAAAAATTATTTCACTTCTACTTTGTAGGTCGTGCGCTGTTTCACACCAGATATTTTCCTTTTTAGGAATATTTTTTGTGTTGTAGTAGAAGACATTAACCAACACAAACAAGGTCTTAGCACGCGTAAAATTCTCAGTAATTATTTACATAGTATTAGAAAAAAATACGCGATTACTGTAAATTTTGAAGAACTCCATGTATATAAATCAAATTGTTTATGCATTTTTCTCTTTATATGTCTGGGTAAACGATTATTTAAACAAATAATATAATACTAAAAAATATAAGAATCCAGTATTTCCAGTTATAGAGGGAATACAAACGCTTAACGGTAATAGCCATAATTGTATATCCTACTCTTCATAACATTCAGAAAAAGGGGACGTTCTCGGACTATGTCTTTTAGATACAACTGCTAGTCATTTCAGCTAATCACAAGGTAAGGTAAACACTTGATTTTCCTACAAACGTTATCATTTGATTTTGCAGTTGATTATTTGATCAAAATACCAGTCATCGGCTTTTCCAGAGATTAGTTGACCACCCATCGTAATCTGTACCACTTGTAATCATTTGAAAAATCAGAAATTCAATTAAAAATGAGTTTCATTTTCACAACCATTTTTATTGAGTTTGATATATTTTTAATAATGAGTAGGTATATATACATCACAAATTATTATCTAGCAAAGTATAGGTCGTAGGTTCAAATCCTACTCGACGTAAACTTTTTTTTTTATGTATTTAATAAAATTAATAATAATTTTTTTTGCATATTTACTTTTGAACTTATTCGTTCATAACAAAACTAAGTATATAAAGTATAAAGTATATAAAATCAATTCTTAAAATGTTTGCCACTTTAATGTAAAATATTTCTTAACCTTTGGAATATTATGAGGATCTCAAAATTGATATTATCTTAAGCCTCAAACCATAATTTGTGGTTTTTACGTCAATATATAGAGTTCAGATATTATCAGTAAATTGCATTGAAGGTATTGTGACAAATAAACATAATCTTCTTAAGAAATTTTACAGCTAATTACCATCTTTTGTACTCAAAGAAAACAATATGCCTATCTCAATCATTGCAACAATTATCTTATTCATCAATAATTATAAAGTTTGAAATTTTAATGGGATTTTGTATACCTAATTTGGTTTATTCTGGGATTCTGGAGAACTAGGTTTCAATTGAAAATTTAAAATAATCCATGCTCATAGTGAGTGCTGTTTGATAAGGTTAAAGTAAAATAAATAAGTCGATTAGTGAAAAAATAAAGTCAATTGCATAACCTTCTATACGTACATATGTATATGTAGGTTGGAAGGTAAATAGTTTAATTATTAAAAAATAAATCCTATTCTGCTTCATATACTATGGGTTTCAGTCTATTAAAATCGCTTGGGCATTATCAGGAAATTTGAAGAATTAAATCATGAATCATCTTGACCATCCAAAACTTAAGCCTGTTAATTGTTATAAAATTACAGCTTATTTTAAAACTTTAAATTAAAATTTAACCCAGTATAAATTAATTGTTACCACAATAAACTATGTGGAAATTAAGCGTGTAATAATGTTAGGCCATAATGTTCGTGCGAGGATTGTGAGGTTTTTTATTTAATTTTATTCAATTGAAAATAATATTACTAAATTACTAATTGAAGGTATAGCTTTTTTATGAAATTAAAGAATGCATCTGTGATAGTATGTTGTATTTAAGTTTTCGTTTTACGGCAAGTTATTATCTGCGGTGTTACTTCTTTCAACATCATTTACGTTACTTATCAGTACCTACTTAATGAATTGTAGTTAAACTGTTGTCAAAATTCCGGAGTCGGAATGTTTCAAATACGTAATATTTTTAAAGCTATTTGTGTAAAAATTACTAAATTATTAAGAAGGAAATATAATCCTATTATTACTTTGCGGGAACGGATTAGGTTTCATTTACCTGCTCTTGTCTAAAACAGTTTCTTCTTAGGTATAAGTTCTTAAAACAAATTCAAGAATATTAAATCTTAAGCTCTTAATTCTTATAAACGTGGATGAGGCTTATAACGTTTCACTGATTCCTTCATTTGATTTTTATGTGAATTTGTATCTAACTAGAGAGATATAAAACCAAAATATTCGACAGAACCGAAAAGTTCTATTTACCTACTCACATAATACCTATAACAAAAGTCACTGACCTAAAAGTTAACTGGAAAGTGTTCGGTCAACACAAAAGAACCGTCTTCTTTGGGAATTTATGGATTTCACAAAATTTACTACTACTTTATTGTAGGTGGATAATCCGTGATCTGAGAAATTTAGAAAATAAACATTTTTAAAATATGACGTTTACCTGATATGTGTCAGTTTCGACATTAGTTGTTTGTATCTTTAACTTAGAAAAATATTTTTGTTTTTGAATTTAAATCATAAATAAGTATACACAAATATTTTCAATTCCAACGATCAATGGTGTGAATTCCTAAATAAAACAAATTTCCTATAAAGTTTGCTTGTTACGGATTTACTGTAATACAAAACACTTTCCGTTTCAAAGACTGTACTGGTATTTAGTAAATCGATCAAAACTGTTTTTATCTTATGTTACATCCTCTGTTATACCAGCGGGTTTTCAGGGTTATCTGATGTAGCTTAGACCTCGGTAAACAACAAACATTGTTTCTCTGTCGTTATATTGAGCATGCCAAACGTGCACAAACAAAGAAATCACTAAATCAGGAAGATGTATATAAAGGCAAACTATCTTAACCGCTAAACTTGGTATTCAATCCAAAATAATAAAATGGGTTTCATTTTTTTTCAGGGACACATTTCCTAAAAATAACTCACCTTAAATGTAAATTTTTTCACTTCCTGTTGCTTATTGTCTGTATCGTCAATAAAAATGGCAGGTTTAAATAAAATGGTGTGATTTTAAACAATATATGAATAAATTTGGGATTTTTTTACATTGTACTTAGCTTTTCTTAATTACGCATTCATTTATAATAATGTGATTTACTTTTAAACAAATTCAAGAACTTTTCTCACATTAGTTAAACAATGCACATTAATTAAAAATATACATAATTGTTTTAAATTTATGATGTGAGTCAAGAATATTTGTGTCGCCATCTAGAAAGCAATGGCGTTACTATTGCTTTACGAACGTATTATCTCATTTGCAGTTTCCATTTAAAAGTCAACTATAGATTTTTCATACGATTGTGAATGCGTTTCCTATGCAAAAGCTTTCTTTTCAAAATATGTACAAGTCTTAATTGAAAATTTCGCCGATACCTAAATAGTCACTATCTAAATCTGTTCTTATTCAAAAAAAGATACTTTACATATTTTAACGTAAAAAGTGTAAATCTTGAAACCTCTATAAATTTATTTTTGTGCACTTAGAACAAATATTGTTTATATATCTTTAAAGAGAGGATATCTTTACATTAACGAATAGTAAAGCTAATTTATTTTCTTATGGTTTAAAAACTCCAATAGATTTTTTTATACAATGTTTTATTAAATGTACATGCAATGAAAAACGTACAAATACCTAGCCTTGAATGATTAACAGAAACAATTGCAAACTTGTATAATGTGTAATGATTATAATTAACATTAATTGAACTTGAAATCCCGCCCATCGGCCAATACTTTACACACACGTTTTCGAAATTCGAAAATGTGCCTATTACTCAACGATTACCCTTGAAAAAAAAATTTGCATTATCTTGTACTCTCTCTCTCTCTCTAAAGATCAAAAACGTCCTATGGGTTTACCGTAAACCAGGCATGCTTTGACTTTCAGAAGTTACTTTGATCACACGTCATTTTATATTAATTTTGTACCAATGTAAATCCTTAAACGAAACAAATGAAGCTAGTGTGCAACATGCATAGCTAAATAGAGCAATTTACGCCATTTTGGATTAGTTTGCTTAACACAACCTTCAAGACAGTATACAAAAGCTGGCATTCGAGATTTTGTGGAAAAGTTAAGTGTGACTAAATCAAGATTCGCATTAATCACAGACACGCACCCCCACGAACGCACGCACGCGTTTACGCTTGTGTGTGTGTGTGTGTGTGTGTGTGTGTGTGTGTGTGCTGTGCGTGTGCGTGTTGCGTGTCGTGTGCGTGGCGTGCGTGTGCGTGCGTGTGCGTGTGCGTGTGCGTGTCGTGCGTGTGCGTGTGCGTGTGTCGTGTGCGTGTGCGTGTGCGTGCGTGCGTGTGCGTGCTGCGTGCGCGTGATGCGTGCGTGAGGGCGTGCGTGCGTGCGTGCGTGCGGGCGTGCGGGCGTGCGGGCGTGCGGGCGTCGTGTGCGTGCGGCGCGTGCGCGTGGCGTGTGTGGTGAGTGGTGCGTGCGTTTGTGCGTGGTGTGTGTGTGTGATGTGGAAGCACGACAGTCTCAGGATGACACCACGTAGGTCCTTAAAATTTATTATTTATGTAATCGGATTACGGGAGAAATTCAGCGACCTAGAGGAATCATTAGAAGCGTCTTTAAATTTTTTCAAAATATTTCCGGAACAGTTGCATATTTCAAAGATATAGAAATAATAACATATTGATCGCACCTACTTTTAAT
>JARFJB010001371.1:1547500-1576546 GCA_036346205.1 Vesta saturnalis
CCGACGGACTTGAAATCGGCCTCCACCGTCATGAGAACCAAACCCCACGCCGACCTAACCTCACCCTCTTCCTATAGACCAATCTCCCTCCTGAGTTGTCTCGAAAATGCTTTGAGCTGATTCCAGCTAGGCGACTCAGGGACCTCCATGAATTTAACGACCTCCTTCCCAACAGCTAATTGGGATTCCGTCCCAACCGAACGTGTCACGATCCCTTGTTGAAGCTGCTTACGGAGACCACCAGAGCATTCAATCACAAGCAATGCAATCTGGCTATGTTTCTGGACATTAAGCAAGCATTCGAGAGGGTCTAGCACGCCACTCTCCCGCAAAGGATCCGTAACCTCAACATTCCTGACCCTTCTCCAAACTCCTACTCGTACCTGACCAAACGATCAGTTCGGGTCAATGTAGGGAAAACCTTCTCAGATCCTTTCCAGCTTACTGCAGGCGTACCGCAAGATTCTGCCTTAGCCCCGATCCTCTATATTATCTTCCTCGCATCCGACATTCCCGAAGTCAGACAACCCGGTGTAGTCGTTGCGCAGTTTGCGGATGACACCGCCTTCTGGACGGTTAATCGGAACAGCAAAACGACCTCTCGCCTCATATCCGAACTTCTCCAACTGGGCGAACCGGTAGGAAGTCTCCATCAATCCCACCAAAACCCAAACAATCCTCTTCCGACATCCTAATTACACCGTAGACAAGTTCCCAAAGCTTGCCTCCGGAAATGTTTCACTCACCCTAAACCAAGAAAGGCTCCAACTCCAAGACGAAGTCACCTACCTATGAATCCTCTTTACTAGAACCCTCAATTGGCTCCCCGATGTAAAAAGAACACCCAATAGGACTAGAAACCGCACCAACCTACTGGGCACCCTCCGCGGAGAATCAGGGGTTGTCAACCTAAAATACTTCAACACACCTACAAAACATACTACCGCCTTGTTATGGATTTACGAGCATCCATGTACACCAATATAAACCCTAATCACATTTTCTTTATTGCCTCCAATGAATGCCGAATGTTTAGACGCATACATATGTTACCCTCAGGTACCCTAGTAACCTCACAACACAACACACCAATCACACACAGAATCCAAACACTTCAGAAAAACTTTGCGCATAAAAGAATTTTCTGCGATAATATCCCAACCAAGGAAATCCTTATCACTCCCCACAACTACCGTTTTCCCCAGTTCCCACGCAGAAAACCTAAATTAATTAAAATTTAAGCATCCCCGCGATCCTTACACAACTCATTCACGACCTCCCGAGGAGATAGAAGAATCCCTTGATGACGTCCCATATGCCCTCCGCATTCCCTGTCTATTCGATGACGACTTAGCAGGAAAGCTGACAATGAATCGGATTAACCATACTAAGCACGCTACACCCCAATAAACAACACACGCACACGCACACGCACACGCACACGCACACGCACACGCACACGCACACGCACACGCACACGCATACGAACACATACCAATATATAGTTTTAGTACTGTGAAAACTATGTGCCAGCTTCTAATTCTGAAAGAGAGACGATATTGGCCTACTAATTGACTTATTAAGAGGAAGCGAGAAAATGCGAGTAATTAAAATATTTATCTTTTTATTATTAATGCTGCACCCTATCCAATGAAAGGTAAAATTTTTAATTGTCAACTTTAGCCCTTATAGTTTTCATTTTATTATGAGGGACATGGTGTGTATTGGTTAGTTTTGGGTGTTTGCATGTTTGTGCGTATATATGTTACGTAACTGCATGTATGTGAGTTTACATGTTTTGCAATTGGGCGTTTACTTGATTGCTAGCTATCTTTGTTTCAGTGTTTACGGTATTTGCGTATCAGGGTGCTTACCTGTTTGCTAGTTCTGTGTGCTCTCGTTTGCTATTAGATTTTTCTATATTTAATTGCTTTGGTATATTTCCTTGCATGTTCGGTCCACGTATTTTTGAATGTGTCTAAAGGTACTTTTAAATTACACTGAGTAATCCAATATATATTATTATTAATAAAATTTTTTTGTATACTTTTTGTACTATTTGGTGCTGTTTGTTGTTTTTCAGTTCATCTCATATTTTTTAAGGTATGACGTGAGGATAGTATTTTAAATGCATCAACCTGTATTTATATAATTTATTTTAGTAGATATGATTTTTCTGAATTCAATAGTACTAGGGTTAGTCTATAGAAAAAAAATAAAATGCAATAGTAAACATTAATTTTAATATCGCAGTATGCCAAAAACTGAGTTTCTATCTCCAAAATTCGCTAAAGTCATTGTTTTACAGATTAGGATGCTGTCAGGCAGCTGAAGGATTTCAATTTGAACATCTACTGTAACTAAATGTGTAATTTTCAATTATCTTTAACTTTGTTTTAAGTAAAAATTAACCATCAAATTTCATAGACAGTCATAGACCCACTAAACCTGGTATTACTCGATTCAGAAAAATCGTATCTACTAAAAAATATATAAATACAGGGTGAGGCATTTAAAATATTATCTGGTGACGTCATATCTTAAAAACATGAGATAAACCGAAAACGACAAATAGCACCAAATAGTACAAAAAATAAACAAAAATTTTATTTGGGTACAAGTTAAAATTAAGCCATAAATCAGGTGTTCCGCTCATTTTGCCCGACCTACATATATATATATATATATATATATATATATATATATATATATATATATATATATATATATATATATATATATATATATATATATTATTAAGTTTCACAAGTAGTATTATTCAATAAAGACATTATTCGGAACAACTTGTGTTTATTAACGTGAAAATATACAATATTCAACGTTTCGGGACTTACTATGTCCCTTTGTCAAGAATGATATTTAGTAATGAAATATGAAACAAGCTAACTAATTAATTATAATAGTTTTGATGAACGAGTTCTTCTTCGATTTGCAGATCCAAGGTATGACGTTGAATTTGGAATTGTATTAGATGCCGGAATGTTAACAGAATCTTGAGTATCAGGATTTAGAGGTGATGTAGATGTAATATTGGCCGAGATGTTGTAAGGTTCTTCTAAATATGCGGTATCCTAGAACTATCATCACGTTTCTCAATTTCAATGGCTTCTCTAGTAATCCGCTGGTGTAAATTGTATAAAGGAGCAAGTAATCGAATATTGTTTGTGTTAATTTCGTGTCCAGTATCTAAATAATGATTAGCCAAAGATGACGAAGGATTTTGTTGTTTGATGGCCAGTTTGTGTTCATTAGCTCTCACATGTAATTTTCGATTTGTTTGTCCAATATAACTTCTTGTGCACCGTTGCAAGGTATCTCGTATATACCTTGATTTTCTGTGAAAGTGCTAAATCTTACATTAAAATTCATATGACTTTCTAGATAAATTAAAAAGTGTACCTTTAGATCCTCATGACATTTTAGTAAGTTTTGATGTTACATCGTTGTTTACCAAAGTTCCCGTTGAAGAGACTATGAAAATTTTAAAGAAAAACACTCCATCAATCAAGATGTTTTAAATCTAATCCACCACTGCATGAATTCTACATACTTGTTATATAATAAACAATTTTATAAACAAGTACAGGAGCACCATGGGATCCCCACTTTCACCAGCTTTTGCCAACATTTATATGGAGGATTTCGAAATTAACGCCCTAAATTCCACACCATTAAAACCTAAGATTTGGTATCGCTATATCGACGACACGTTTGCAATTTGGTCACATGGAAAAGAAAATTTAAACCTTTTTTTAGATCACCTTAACCAAATTCATAACAACATTAAATTTACAATGGAAATTGAAATAAATAACTCTCTCCCATTTTTAGATACACTTATAACAAGACTTGATAATGGCAAATTTTCACATAGTGTTTACCGAAACCTACCCATACAAACAGATACCTAAATTCTCTTTCACATCATCACCCCAGTCATTTACATAGCGTTATGAACTCTTTAATATTCCGTTCTTATCATCTATCAGATCAAAATTCTAGAAATGACGAAATGAATACTATTCATAATATTTTAATTCAAAATAATTACAGCCAGAACGAAATAATCAAAATTGTCAATAAAATCAGAAAACCTAAAACCATTCCAACTCATTAAATACCGAACATAAAATTCCAGTAATTTTACCATATATAAAAGGAATCACTGATAAAATCGCTAAAAATTTCCCAAACATGAATTTAGACCCGTTTTAAACCTTACCTTACCTTACACCAACTTTTGAAGAATCCGAAAGACAAAATTTGTAATGAAAATCAAGGAGTATACGAGATACCTTGCAACGGGTGCACAAGAAGTTATATTGGACAAACAAATCGAAAATTACATGTGAGAGCTAATGAACACAATCTGGCCATCAAACAATAAAATCCTTCGTCATCTTTGGCTAATCATTATTTAGATACTGGACACGAAATTAACACAAACAATATTCGATTACTTGCTCCTTTATACAATTTACACCAGCGGATTACTAGAGAAGCCATTGAAATTGAGAAGAGGCCTAATGCCCTTAACAAACGTGATGATAGTTCTAGGATACCGCATATTTGGAAGAACCTTATTAAACAAAATTCAAAATTACCAATAACTCAAAATCTTCCCAACATCTCGGCCAATATTACATCTACATCACCTCTAAATCCTGATAGTCAAGATTCTGTTAACATTCCGGCATCTAATACAATTCCAAATTCAACGTCATACCTTGGATCTGCAAATCGAAGCAGAACTCGTTCATCAAAATTATTATAATTAATTAGTTAGCTTGTTTCATATTTCATTACTAAATATCATTCTTGACAAAGGGGACATAGTAAGTCCCCGAAACGTTGAATATTGTATATTTTCACGTTAATAAACACAAGTTGTTCCGAATAATGTCTTTATTGAATATATATATATATATATATATATATATATATATATAGATTTTGTTGAAGTGTATTGCGCTGGTGTATTGCGCTTAATCTCTGCATTATTGGAATCCATATGGGTTTCATTTCCACACTAACTTGACTTATTGGATTTTCTGCTTGTACGATGTATGTGGCTACTTTTTTTCCGACGATTTGTGTTCTCGTCCTCTGCCGAGGTGGTCTTCGTTTCTGACATATTCGGAGACTCTAGATTTTTCTGTTTCGGCCTTGCGGACGTTTTTCTTATGTTCCTGTGCTCTCTCCTATGTATGCTCTGCCGCAATCAACCTACCATGCAAATGCGGCAGAGCGTACTTAGGAGAGACCACTAAAGGTGAGAACACAGGAACATAAGAACAACATCCACAAGGACGAAAACAGCGGGAGTTGTGGGGAAAATGCTGCTGGTGTGATGATGATTCATAAGTCTAAGTAGTAACGTTGACCATGTGAAAGAAACTTAATGTTGCAATGATGAGTCAATGGTCAAAATTCAGAGTGCAAATGTGAGTCATATGTCAAAGTGAAACTGCTAGATCGCGCTATTTTAGACCTTATAGTTAACATGTAGTACAAGCTTTATGGCATCAAACTGATTCATATCTGGCAAACCTGCTAAAATCCACCGTTAGATCTTAGAATAATATGTGCCACTCGCTGTAGAACCAAATAACTTTTAGATGTTCTACCTCAAACAGTTTTGATGTTTTAAAGAAGACCTACGACAAAATATGATTAACCGCTGTCTGATAGACCTGGAGCTGTTGTGGAAAAGTAATGCTGGACCTGTCCTTCCATCTTAAGGTTCGAAATGCTGCTAATGCCCTTACTAATTTTGCATCCTCCTAAATATTTGCGTGAAATAAAAAGCAGATATGCTGAATACTTTTTTATTTATATATTCATAAAGTAGTGTGGATGATGATTCAAATCTTCATTATACACAATGTTATGTAACTTCGCACATAATATCGTTTGGCTCAAGCGGAATTGGCGGTATACAATTAACTGTTCTATAAAGTTTTTAATAAAAAATTTTGAATCATAATTCTGTAACATACCTAATATTTAACTTGTAATATCACACAGCTCCCAGTCACTTGAGTTTATAGTACACATGTAGTGGCGTAATGTAACTGATTTTAGGATTCAATCTAAACATTTACTTACCATCCTCCAGTTAAAGTAAGTAATGAAATTGCTTGTGAGAGATTCATATTCTTGCGAGTAGACGAGGTCTTCATTTTTGATCAAGCTTTAGGCACAGCTTCTTCCAAAGATCTTTACATCCCACTCGCCCAGCCGAAGTATTACAACGCTGCCTTCATTCGTCTGAAAATTACGACAAACTATTCGTAAGGATGGAGCAAAAATTAAGATATACGTTGTACTCAATTTTGATATACCTCGGATTCTGTGGACTAGAAATTTAATAGTAATTGTATGCTATTATATTCTTAGAAAGGGACATCTTCGTCGCGACACTCATAAAAGTTAGTTGTTTTACACACAAATCCTCCCTTTAAAGTATTAGTAAAAGTACTGTGTAATTAAACACATAGTTTTCAAATTCAGGTGGTTATCACCTTAATTTTAAGCATTATATGTGTTTTGTTTTTCACCAACTCAGCAACATCTTAGAATGGTTTTCAAATTGTCGCCCCACTTACGGATTTAAATCTATCACAATTAAGATTATCATTAAATTAGTATAATTAATAGAAACTATTATAAATAAGTGTCTTGCTCTGATCGTTGGTGCTAGCTGCTGCTTGTAGTACTGAGGCATCATGCGCCATCTTGGATTTTGATGCCACAAGGATGCCCCACGTGGGGGCCGTATTTCCCACCCTTATTTTTTAGGGTTTCCTTTCGGAGGTCTTTTTCAACCCTTGATGGGATTTTCATCCCTAATTAAGGCCTTTTTGTTTTTACTCGCTTACTTGAGGGGGGGTATTTTTCATCCTTATTTAATGGTCGCCCACGTGTGGGCTCGTATTTTCCACCCTTATTTTTGACGGCTTCTTGTCGGAGGCCTTTTTCAACCCTTGATGGAATTTTCATCCCTAATTACGGCCTTTTTGTTTTTACTCGTCCACGTGAAGACCGTGTTTTTTACCCCTATTATCGGCGGCTTCTTTTCGGAGGCCTTTTCAACCCTTGATGGAATTTTCAACCCTTTTTGTATGTATTAGGAACCTTTTTGACAGCCATGCCTTCTGTACTTCCTCACATGAGAAGCGTATTTAGGTCTTGGGTTTGGTCTTGGACTTGGGTTGGTATTGGACTTGGGGTGGGGGGAAGGCTAAGGGTGACGGTTATTTTTGGATAATTTTCGCCCCTGTCGCAGCCCCCTTGGTGTAATTGTATGTGAGTCCTAATCTAATTTTATTAGGCAAGTGTAGGCCTTCGCCGCTGTCGTTACCCCTGGTTGGAAATGGTATGGGGACTCTAATCTTATAAGACAGGTGTAGAGCTTGGCTCCCATGGCGATTGTATGTGGGTTCTAACCTTATCTTATAAGACAGGTGTAGGCCTTCGCCCCACCGTCTTAAAATTTGTATTGTAGTAAGGGGAGCCTTAATATTAACATGTAAGTCAGCACTTGTGTTAGGGTATGACTAAGTTGACCATGCAACAACGAAAAATTTGCAAACACGAAAAACGAAAATTCGCAAACACTCAAACTCGCAGATACAAAAAAACGAAAATTCGCGAACACGAAAAAAACGAAACATTCGCAAACAAAAACGAAAAAAACGAAAACATGCAAGCACACAACACGAAAAAACGAAAATCTGCAAACACACGAAACAAAAAAACGAAAACATGCAAGCACACAAAACGAAAACATGCAAACATACAAAACGAAAACAAGCAAGCACACAAAACGAAACACGAAAACTTGCAAACACACAAACACGCAAAACAAAATCACGCAAAACTAACACACGCAAACACGAAAAATGAAAACACGCAAACACAAAACGAAAAATCGAAAAAGAAAATCGCAAACACGAAAAATCGCAAACACACAAACTCGCAGACACGAAAAACGGAATTTCGCATAACAAGAAAAATCGCACACACAAACTCGCAGACACGAAAAACGAAAATTCGCAAACACGAAAAACGAAAAGACGAAAATTCGCAAACACGAGAAACGAAACGAAAATGGTAAACACGTAAACGCAAAAACGAAAAAACGAAAACACGTAAACGAGAACACCAATCACAAGCACAGACACAGGCGCAAACACGTAAACGCAAAGCACTCAAACGTACAAACACGCAAACACCAAAACACAAATGCACACAAAACGAAAGCACGCAAATACGAAAATCTGCAAACACACGAAACGAAAAAACGAAAACATGCAAACACATAAAACAAAAACACGCAAACATACAAAACGGAAACACGCAAACACGTGAAACGAAAACACTCAAACACACAAAACGAAAAACGAAAAACACGCAAACATACAAAACGGAAACACGCAAACACGTGAAACGAAAACACTCAAACACACAAAACAAAAAGATGCAAACTAGTAAACACGGAAAAACATAAACGCGAACACACGAAAACGAATCAAGGCCAGGAGCTGGAACTCGTCCTCAAGGAGCTGGGGTTTATAAATAAAATAATTCCTTCTGTTTATCTGTTTTATTATTTATTCCTTATATCCAAATGGAAGAGTATCAAAGTTTTCTATTCTACGTCGTTTAGGGTAACTTATTCTATACTGTTTAGATTCAGGTCTACTTAATACATTGTAGCACTTGTCTCTAACTATTTTTCTATCACTATACACAAAAACAGAGTCTTTACTATTGCTGAGCACCATATCCTTCATCAATTCAAAGTTTATAACACGAGGTTTTTATAGTTTAAGGTAATACCCTTCACTTTACACACAGATTTAATTGTTTGATCACCGGTTGAAAACACATTATAACTGTAGTTTTTCGGTCCAGCACTAACAAACTCAGCTATATAACTTCCTTCACCGTACGCTTCTAGCTCGTCGGTCATCTGGCCAAGGAAATCTCAGCAAGTTGGATTCCAGTCGTCGGGTTTCGCCACAAATATGACACTGTCTGTATTATAATACAGAACGCGGCGGTCTGGTTTTTCCAGGTAACTATATAATTCTAAACGTGCATGAGATGGCATGTAAGCGGCGATGGACACATTAATAGTTTTTTGTGATTAACCTTCACCCTCCGGTCTATCCCAATTTACCATTACTACATTATCATTAATAGGGATAACGGATTGTACTTGAACCAGAGGAACCGTGAACAGTTTGAAAAGTCCTTTGGCTCGGAGACCATAGGAAATTATCGATGTACCCACTAAACAATCCTTCCGTTTCGTCGCTTTATTATAAGTGGTTACCTCATACTCCCAAATCTCAAAAACTTCCAAGACTGTACAGTTTTTAGTGATAGCCTTACGCAGCTCGTCAGCTACAAACGTCCCCACGAAACACAAGTTCTACATAACAAAAACGTGAGCTTGCCATGCATTTTTAGAGGCAAAAAAGGGTGATAGAGATTAGAGGGCGGTAGTACTCGACATTTAACTAAACCCTCTACCGTGTCCAATGAAATGTTCTTACAATCTAAACCTACATGAATTTTCGCATGACCTACAGGATACTTACAATCTTTATTTACATAAGGGTATAATGAGCACGCGTCATAGTACATGATTTTCTCGTTAATACCGCCACATTCATGATACAGTTTACTGGCATTAGTGCGGCCACCGTAAAACGCATCTCGAGGGTTTAAAGGTTTGTCATCTTGGTCACCTAGATTTTGTATAAACACTCTTAACTCATCATTAGTAAGCAATAGTCTTTTAAAATCGCATTCACGCATCTCCACTAGATTATACCCGTGCTCACGTAGAAATAGGAATCGCGCCGCCGTGTTCTCGTTTCGGGCGAACATGGAAGTATTTGCACGAAGCTTAGGATCAATATTGGCCTGGTTGGGAAAATATTCCTCGCAACCGTGCCAATAACACCCCTGAAACTCGTAAACCGTGTATGATTCCGTAACAATAACCGTCGACCTTAATGCCTTCAGGTGTTCTAAACTCCCGAGCTCTCCCTGCGTGCTGTATGCTCACTTGTTGCGAATGCTCCACTCAACGTAACCACCGTATTGCGACCTTTGATTGATTGTCGGCACGTCTATAACCACCTTTTGGAATGAGCCCTATTGTGTTCTCTTTGAGGAAAAGTCTACGAAACACTTCATTTCAAGCGCTAGCAATAGTGGTAGCCTCCTCAAACGGATCGACTTTATCTTGGATAGTGAAGGTGGACCAGAAACTAATACACCCTTTAACGAGAATCTTAACATCCATTAGGCAATATTTCACAATCTCTTCACTCATCTTAAAAACATGATTACTTTGAGTTGCATGCCAGTCTAAACGTTTTTGCCTCTCTTTCTCAGACATCTGATCTGCACAATAATATTAAAGTGGTGGCAATTGACCCTCGTAATTCTGATTCTCGGATGTGTTGAAGAGAAAGGGAAAGTCACCCTTGGACTCCGGGAAATTGAAAGTTTTCGCAAATGCCGAGAGCTGTGACGGGATGAATTTAAGGGAGTCAATAAACCTAATATCGTCGCACTGAATGGAAATTAGCTTTAGACCGTTGGTGATGACTTTGGGTCTCCACCGGTTTTTATCAGTTAACATGAATCTAAGCACAAAACATCCATCGTACTCCTTCATGTTATGCGCGATGCATGTAACTTTAAATTTTCGCGCTCTCTCGGCAACGTACGCTGGACATGATTGAACAGGATCTTCCCTGAAAATGTGCACTTTTTCGCTACACGTTGAGCATCGCTCATCCAAATTATCAGTGGAACGGATACAAACGGAACAAACTTTTGCGGCCACGCATAGATTGGGCTCATGCAGAAATCGATCATTCGTTCCCTCACACACCTTCTCTTGCTAAGCGTTTTTTATAACATATTCATTACGGTATAACGCACTCGTTGAAAAATAATTTTAATTAACTACATAGATGTGAAAATACTTACACGTAAATTTAAAAATCTAAGCTCTTTTTTAAAAAAGACCCCTTCATCATTTTTTATTACAGAAAATAACAAACCTCTGATAGTAATTTCTAAATACATCAGCATTTTTATTCATATATTATTTTAGGATATAAATGTGTCGTTATAAGATTCGTGTATAGGTAGAAGGTTACAACATACAAGTGGAAATTAAAAAGAAAGTGTAATAACATTTTAAGCTAATTATCAACTGCTTTTTATAATAATAAAACCCTATCACTTGAAATTACATTGTAAACAAAAACATTTATTTATATCTATATCAGAGTTACATTTCGTACTAGATAAAAATTAATTAATACGTATTAACCTCTGGTAGGTATTGATAAAAAATCGCATAAATTCAATCTTAAAATTGCATATAACATGGTATATGTGACAGGAACATCAAAAATATCTGATAAATCAAGCTGGCCCTAATAATATTTTAATATCTTATTATGAAAAACATTTGTCATTGTCTATTAATTCTTATTTATTAGAATACTTTTACGATAGAGTATAATTATGCACTCTCTTTATAATAAACCTATTACAAAAATCACACCGTAAAGCAAAGATCACTCCTGACGGAAAGACATTTTAAACTTTCAAATTAATTCAATAATTAATACATGTTACCCAGAGAAATTGATCAAATTCAAAATGGACAGAACATAACCGATATGTTTTAAGTTAAACAGATCTTATTACATATTAATAACAATAAACATTTCATAGGAATCTAAACAGCTCATGGAAATATGAAGAGTACCAGTGCTAACACAAGCTCAAATTACACGTTTAAGTCTGTATAATGTTGAGAGTGGTATTTTTCTCAAAGTAAAATAAGTACTCTGTAAATAAAATAGGTCTTAAGGAAATGTAATAATTTTAATAACATTTTTCTTAGCATGATTAATTAATAGACGTGAATAAAATACGTGTCAACTTTTCCAAGGCCGACCGCTTCTATAAAGATATCAATAACCTTGATACATGTAAAAATTCGAAGACCAACCGACCGTCAGTTTTAAACAGGAGGTGAAGCTTATCTTATAGAAGTAGCATTTTAAGTCCATAACCAAGGTCAGCTTAATCAATCAGAATGCTAGCCCTCCAATCACCGGGTCAAAAATGGCTTATAATTATCCAAAAATAACCGTCACCCTTAGCCTTCCCCCCACCCCAAGTCCAAGACCAACCCCAAGTACAGGACCATACCCAAGACCTAAATACACTTCTCACGTGAGCAAGTACAAAAAGGCATAGCTGTCAAAAAGGCTCTTAATACAAACAAAAAGGGTTGAAAATTCTATCAAGGGTTGAAAAAGGTCTCCGAAAAGAATCCGCTGATAATAGGGTTAAAAAACACGGTCTCACACGTGGGCGGCCATAAAGTAAGGGTGAAAAATACGCCCCCTCAAGTAAGCGAGTAAAAACGAAAAGGCCTTAATTAGGGATGAAAATCCCATCAAGGGTTGAAAAAGACCTCCGAAAAGAAACCAGAAAAAATAAGGGTGGAAAATACGGCCCCCACGTGGGGCATCCTAGTGACCGTCAAAATCCAAAATGGCGCAAGGTGCCTCAGTACTACTGCTGCCTGACATTGAATAAAACTGTGGCCATTTTATACTTGTGCCAGGTGAAAGTTTTAGAAATTTTTTTTAACGTTAGACTGTAAAAACGGAAACGTTGCTGGAGTAAATCCCACATTTCGCTTATTCGAAAAGTTACTGGTATAACATTCCAACATCACTGGGGAAACCAATGGTTATTATCAAGCAATTAGAATCTGTACCTGATCATGGTCATAAGTAATTAAAAATCAATTGAATCCGTCGTCAAGTGCCATAGTTGTACTGTCCAAAAAAGTGAAAGTTAAATAATGCAGTGGTAACTACTACGTAATAAAATAATGAGCCATAAGTGAAGTGCTCGGATTTTCCCCACTACTCAAGAGATGAGGCATGAGTAATACAAATAACGTTGAGTATATGTAAAAGTGATGAGCCAAAGTATAATTTTAAATACTTATAAAATGCGCTTGCTAAAGGCGTTAGATGGGTGCTGAAAATGTAATTCAAAAAGAAGAGGATGAAAAAGTGCCGACGATATGGGGGCTTCGTATAATTCGAAATATCTGTAAAAATGTTAAAAGATTCACCTGCACCCATTTCGTATACATAATGTTCAGTATGAGAGACCAATTTGAGATATGTAACCCGCAAGGTGATGAAAAACTGGATCAAACAACTAAGGAGAAATGATGATAAAACTAAGAGATGAGAAAACCTTCCTCAAGAAGGGTTGAGGAATGGTCAAGAATACTTTTTCAGATATGCAACCCGCAGAGAATGTAGAACACTGCTTCAAAAATAAAATGATAAAAATAAGGGATGAAACAACTTACGCAAATGGGGACTGGCGGAAAATCGTCTTTAAAAAATGGATCAAAAAAGATGGAGATGAAAAGTGACCCGGTCTTATGGCTGATTCAAGCTCCCCAGGTAGCCGTGTTCTACTGACATTGATAAAGTTAAGATTTTGGGTATTTGGTGGTAAAGATTATTACGATGATGCATTTTAATTGAAAGATATTTACAGTTTCCAAATTTTCTCTAAAACTGATCCAGTGATTTTTCAAAAGTCAAAATTTTTTAATACATTTAGAGACTAAATCTGTCTCTAATTTCCTCGTGGAAGTTTGTAAGATACACTTTTCCCTTGTTGAAATTACTAATCTTGACATTTGCTTAGGAACCGTAAAACGTAGTAAATGAAAAATATACTGCTTGTTAAAATAAATACTTTATTTCTAATAAATCAGATGAATTCTTTACGAGAAAACGTAGCCTTGAATTTTAAAAAATTTAAATTTTAAAAACATTGTTTTTCTTAAAATACCCTTTCTCTATCAAACAATTTTGTTTAAATGCATTGATTCTAATTTCTTGTGGAATTCTCAAGTTCTGTTTTACAACTTAGGATTATAATGTTTTAAATAATAAAATGTATATCCCTTGGGGTATTACTATTTAGGCTGTTAATATACCGGATGTTAAGAGAAAGTAGTGTTGTCTATTCACCAGCGTCAGACTTTTCATTTCTTTATTCTTTGCTCAAAATATTTGTACGTATCTGTACGTACTATAAACGATTCAGGAGAGAATACAATAAAGCATAATTTAACAATTTTCCAAAAAAAAAAGATAGAAATCTTAATTTAACCATAAGGTAAATATGTAAATTGATTTACACCAAAATGTGGTTAAACAGTTTATTAAACATCTCATCAGCTTCACAAATAAGTTTATATCAGATATAATTTAGTACATCATGCAACAAATTCATTAAAATGTAATTGATTATAATCAACCAGTAATTTTAAACCCTACCATCATCAAATAACCACTTACTATATCTGTAATTTAGTAAGAATCTTTCGTTATATAAAACAATATAGCGATTTTCCCACATGTCTTCATAATTCTGATTGTTTTTTTCACAATTTTTGATAGAAGTGGTTTAATGTATTTTAATGAAGTATTTAAAAAAGGTCATAATGAAACAATCGGTAAAATGTAGATTGCAAAATATTTGCAGTTATCGTAATTAATTAGCATAAAATACGATTTAGTGACCAGCTATCACAATACACGAGGTGAGACACAAATAATCGCTATTGTCCTATTGTACACAGCGACCAGACTAAATTACCATAAAACCCTGACACCCTAGGCGCACATCGCACCTTCATATCCACTTCATATTTAAATACATGCTAATCGGAAGGTGTGAAGTGTTTTTCATGTTTGTCCCCATGTTTAGACACAATATTGAATTGTTTATGCTTATATTTTTTCAAGCTTGCCTCTTTATATTTCTACATTTAGATCTATACTTTCATTTTGGTACACAAACGACTGTTGATGTCCTATACACTTTTTCGTGTTGTGTTCATTCTGAGCGCCATTTTCTTTAACATTTTTGTATAATGTAACTATCAAACAGTTCTACATTAGATAGTACTGATTGTAAATTTGTGCAAATCTAAATGTGATAATGAACTTTATATTCATATACCTTTTATTTTTTATTATTTATATATAACCAACTTAACTGAATTGACTTATACATCTTTAGTGGGAACTTCCGGGGCATTTAAGTACGATATATTATTTCTTAATAATAAATTATAGGTTTGTATTTTACTTTACAGTTTAGTATAAATCTGACAAAGCTTTATTGTGAAAGTTACAAAACATTCTTCGAAAATCTGCTATGCCTAAATTTAAATCCGACGAAATTAAACAGGTCAATTTATACCCAATTGCCTTGTATAAATCTTTGGTGTATTGGTGGTAAGTACCTAGCGTTTTTTATTAAGGGTGGACAGTACACCCGTTCCATAGCACCATAAAATGCTTGACATTGTTACATGAAATCTAGATTTTGGGATGAAGATGAAGGAGGGGTCGAACATTCCCTTGAAATGTGAATTCTTTAGCAAGGCAATAACGCCTCATTTTCGGAAATAATGTTGTTTTAATAAGATACGTGAAAGACTGGAGGAATTCCACATCTTGAAAAATAGTACAGAAAACAAATTTTCCTGGCGTTATTGCCTCGGTATTAACGTTATAAACCTAAAGTATTTTTTGGAATTGTCCTAAACGCATTTATAGATAAGTTATCATGGAAAAACGACTCAAATGTTGATACCGCACAGTGATCAAATTTGTGTTGATGGTAGGCAACACATCTAACGCACTTCAGTTCTTTATTATTGTGGCGGCCGGTTATAAATGATCATTAGCCTGTAAGGGTTTTATAGAAAGTAACAATAAAAACTTTTCTTTGTTATAGAAAATCATTTGCATAAATCCGAGTTTACTTTTTTAAACATTTATTGCATATAGACAACTTTAAATACTTCGTTCCGAAATAAAATTTATCTTCTGTCTAGCCTTAAAGTATATAGTTTGATTCAAATAAAGTTGGGTATTACTCATTCTTAAAATTACACGAACTAAGATTTAGGCGACGTAAGCCTTCATTAGATCAGAAAAGTGTGTCTTAGTTAATACTTTTATCGGTAGATGTCTCCACATAAATTTCCATAAAATGTCAAAGATAGCTGAAAATTATTCAATGTTTTTTATATTTTACACTAGACAAATTATCCATTATATCCACTTATTTTATTGATAGAGTCAAAAATATTTTGCTGCAACAGTGAATTGCTATAATTTAATAAGACATGGTTTGATTATAATCACATACCGTCATAATACATAACCTACATATTTGTAAGTAAACAAGTACTTTTTTTAGGTTATTATAAGTTTTTGTTATGAACGAATAAGTTAAAAGTTAAATATGTAATTAAAAATTATTATTAATTTTATTAAATACATAAATAAAAAGTTTACCTCGAGTAGGATTTGAACCTACGACCTGTACTTTGCTAGAGTACCGCGCTTTGGTATGTGTGAATCCTTGCGACATTGCAGGCTCACATTCCATTAATATAAGTAATTTGATTGTAATCTCATTATATTTAGAATTTACATCAGTTCTACATACATAAAGACAAAATTTACGTCGATTGGGGCTTTAACCCTAATGGCGCAGTTGGTTAGCGAGGTACTCTAGCAAAGTACAGGTCGTAGGTTTAAATTCTACTCGAGGTAAACTTTTATTTATGTATTTAATAAATTTAATAATAATTTTTAGTACTTTTTTTGTTTATTATGAATTAAACCATTTCAGGTGAAAAATTTGATAAAAGTTGCTATTAGTGTGTTATTCTCAAGATATCAACCCTTCTAGAAGCATAATTATTCCTTTTTAACCGACATAACTCTTGTAGATGCTTTACGATAACATAAATTTCGATACATTTGTGATTATTTCACTGTTGTAGAACAAAGTGTATACAGTTAGACGTTCAACGGAATTATAGATGTTTAATATTCAAATTCAGCACACAGTTTAAATAGATTTCATGTTGTTCCAAGTGAAATGAAAAGCAATTTACATAAATCAGTACATGTATTCAGTCCACCTATTGTAGAGTTATCAATATGTTATGTAAAAATTAAAATATTTATATTACATTGGAATTAAAACGTTTAAATTACAAAAATTAATCACTATCAGTGTCACTCTCAGAAGCAGAATCGCTAACAGATATATTAATGGTTACACGCCTCAACATATTTTTCAATTTCCCCACCACTTTAACATAGACACTTCGACATGTTTAATGCATTTCTACCAATATGTCCCATTAATTTGTTGCAAAGATTCCATCCATATTTATTTTACATAGTCATCGTTAAATTTGCAATTATGTCGTCCTATGTTCCTGTTGTAGTGTTTTTTGCAGCTTGTTCACACCATGGATTACATTGACAGTGATATAGTGGTAACCGTAATACTCTGTGTCCACACTGGTGTGCTATTTGATCATTTCGTACACCTTTGGTATCGCATGATATGCATCTAATGGCAATAATTCCTTTTTAAACATGCTCGGTTCATAAGATATGTTGCGCTTTAATAGAAAATTACATATTTCTTCCTTCTTAGATGAATTATTTGGAATTTTTTCCAGGTTTGGAATGATAACAGCATTGTCCATTACAATTAGAGATGGTTCTTTTAAGTATGAAATTAAATTATTTGCCAACCATTTTGTAAACAACTCCGCACACATATCTCCATGATAGTCTGCACTTTGTGACTTTATAGAAAACAAAAGTGAAGCATCGGAAATAAATCCATCTTCATTACCTGCAACTATAAATCTAAAACATGCAATTATTTTATTATAATGTAATAACTAAATTACAACAAACCTTTTTCCTTCACCCTTTTACTTTATTAGACGCAGACGCAGGCGCAAACACAGACACAGACACAGACACAGACACAGACACAGATACAGACACAGACACAGACACAGACCCAGACCCAGACACAGACACGACACAGACACAGACACAGACACAGACACAGACACAGACACAGACACAGACACAGACACAGACACAAAAGACACACACAGACACAGACACAGACACAGACACAGACACAGACACAGACACAGACACAGACACAGACAGCAACACAGACACAGCACAGACACAGACAACAACACAGACACAGACACAGACACAGACACAGACACAGACACAGAACAGACACGACACAGACACAGACACAGACACAGACACAGACACAGACACAGACACAGACACAGACACAGACACAGACACAGACACAGACACAGACACAGAACACAGACACAGACACAGACACAGACACAGACACAGACACAGACACAGACACAGACACAGACACAGACACAGACACAGACACAGACACAGACACAGACACAGACACAGACACAGACACAGACACAGGCACAGACACAGACACAGACACAGACACAGACACAGACACAGACACAGACACAGTCACAGACACAGACACAGACACAGACACGACACGGACACAGACACGACACGAGACACGGACACGACACAGACACGGACACGGACACGACACAGACACGAACACGGACACAGACACGGACACAGACACGGACACAGACACAGACAGACACGACACAGACACAGACACAGACACGACACGACACGGACACGACACGACAACGGACGCAGACCGACACGGACACGGACACGGACACGGACACAGACGCAGACACAGACACAGACACGACACGACCAGACACAGACACAGACACAGAACAGACACAGACACAGACACAGACACAGACTCAGACACAGACAGCAGAGCACAGACACAGACACAGACACAGACAGCAGACCAGACACAGACACAGACACAGACCAGACACAGACACAGACACAGACGCAGACACAGACACAGACACAACACACGCACAGACACAGACACAGGCAGCAGACACAGACACAGACACAGACACAGACACAGACACAGAAACAGACAAAGCACACAGACACAGACCAGCACCAGACACAGACACAGACACAGACACAGACGCAGACCAGACACAGACACAGACACAGACACAGACACAGACAGCAGACACAGACACACAACACAGACACAGACACAGACACAGACACAGACACAGACACAGACACAGACACAGACACAGACACAGACACAGACACAGACACAGACCAGACCAGACGCAGACGCAGACCAGACCAGACACAGACACAGACACAGACACAGACACAGACCAGACGCAGACGCAGACGCAGACACAGACACAGACACAGACACAGACACAGACACAGACACAGACGACAGACCAGACGCAGACGCATGACTCAGACGCAGACACAAACGCAGACGCATTCGCAGGCGCAGACGCAGACGCAGAACGCAGACGCAGACGCAGACTCAGACGCAGACGCAGACGCAGACGCAGACGCAGACGCAGACGCAGACGCAGACTCAGACGAGAGAAGCAGATGCAGACCAGACGCAGACGCAGACGCAGCGCAGCGCAGACGCAGACGCAGACGCAGACGCAACCAGACGCAGACGTTGACGCAGACTCAGACGAAGACGCAGACACAGACGCAGACGCAGACGCAGGCGCAGACGCAGACGCAGACGCAGACGCAGACGCAGGCGCAGACGCAGACGCAGACGCGCCACGCAACGCAGACGCAGACGCAGACGCAGACGCAGACGCAGACGCAGACGCAGACGCAGACGCAGACGCAGACGCAGACACAGACGCAGACGCAGAAGCAGACCCAGACGCAGACGCAGACGCAGACGCAGACGCAGACGCAGACGCAGGCGCAGACGAAGACGCTGACGCAGACGCAGACGCAGTCGCAGAAGCAGACGCAGACGCAGACGCAGACGCAGACGCAGACGCAGACGCAGACGCAGACGCAGACGCAGACGCAGACGCAGACGCAGACGCAGACGCAGACGCAGGCGCAACGCAACGCAGACGCAGACGCAGACGCAGACGCAGACGCAGACGCAGACGCAGACGCAGACGCAGACGCAGACGCAGACGCAGACGCAGTCGCAGACGCAGACGCAGACGCAGACGCAGACGCAGACGCAGACGCAGACGCAGACGCAGACGCAAAATCAGACGCAGACGCAGACTCAGAAGCAGACGCAGACGCAGACGCAGACGCAGACGCAGATGCAGACGCAGACGTAGACGCAGACTCAGACGACAGACGCAGACGCAGACACAGACACAGACACACACACAGACACAGACAGAAGCACAGACACACACACACACACAGACACACACACACACACAGACACAGTCACAGATACAGTCACAGACACAGACACAGAACAGACACAAAAGCAGACGCTGACTCAGGCGCAGACACAGACGCAGACGCACGCAGACGCAGACACAGACACAGACACAGACACAGACAGAAGCCCAGACACAGCACGCACACACACACAGACACAGTCACAGATACAGTCACAGACACAGACACAGATACAGACAACGCAGACGCTGACTCAGGCGCAGACACAGACGCAGAAGACGCAGGCAGACGCAGACCAGAAGCAGACGCAGACGCAGACGCAGATGCAGACGCAGAAGCAGACGCAACGCAGACGCTGACGCAGACGCAGACGCAGACGCAGACGCAGACGCAGACGCAGACGCAGACGCAGACGCAGACGCAGACGCAGACGAGACGCAGACGCAGACGCAGACGCAGACGCAGACACAGACACAAACAGACCCAGACACACACACAGACACAGTCACAGATCAGTCACAGACACAGACCAGAGACAGACACAACGCAGACGCTGACCAAACGCAGACACAGACGCAGACGACGCAGACGCAGACGCAAACTCAGACGCAGACGCAGACGCAGACGCAGACCAGACGCAGAAGCAGAGCAGACGCAGACTCAGACGCAGACGCAACGCAGACGCAGACGCAGGCGCAGACGCAGACGCAGACCCACACGCAGACGCAGACAGCAGACCAGACGCAGACACGACAGACGCACAGACGCAGCGCAAGACGCAGACACAGACGCAGACGCAGACGCAGACGCAGACGCAGACGCAGACGCAGACGCAGACGCAGACGCAGACGCAGAGCAGGCAGACGCAGACGCAGACGCAGACGCAGACGCAGACGCAGACGCAGACGCAGACGCAGACCAGACGCAGACGCAGACGCAGACGCAGACGCAGACTCAGACGAAGACGCAGACACAGACGCAGACGCAGACGCAGACACAGACACAGAACAAACCAGACAGACAGACACAGACAGACAGAACGCACAGACATGACAGAGACAGACACAACGCAGAGACTCAAACGCAGACACAGACGCAGAAGACCAGCGCAGCGCAGACTCAGAAGCAGACGCAGACGCAGACGCAGATCAGACCAGACCAGACCGACACGCAGACGCAGACCAGACGCAGACACAGACACAGACGACCAGACGCAGAAGCAGATGCAGACCCAGACGCAGACGCAGACGCAGACGCAGACGCAGACGCAGACGCACACGCAGACGTAGACCGACGCAGACGCAGACGCCAGACGCAGACGCAGCGCAGACGCAGACGCAGACGCAGACGCAGACGCAGACGCAGACGCAGACACAGACGCAGACGCAGACGCACGCAACGCAGACGCAGACGCAGAGGCAGACGCAGACGCAGACGCAGACGCAGACGCAGACGCAGACGCAGACGCAGACGCAGACGCAGACGCAGAACGCAGACGCAGACGCAGACGCAGACGCAGACGCAGACGCAGACGCAGATGCAGACGCAGACGTAGACGCAGACTCAGACGAAGACGCAGACGCAGACAGACACAGACACAACACACAGACACAGACCAGAGCCAGACACCACACACACACACACACACACACACACACACACACAGACACAGATCACAGACAGCAGACAGCAGAGACAGATCAGCAGAAGCAGACGCTGACAGGCGCAGACACAGACGCAGACGCACGCAGGCGCAGACACAGACACAGACACAGACTCAGACACAGACACAGACACAGACACAGACACAGGCAGACACAGACACAGACACAGACACAGACGCAGAACAGATGCAGACGCAGACGCAACGCAGACGCAGACGAACGAGACGCAGACGCAGACGCAGACGCAGACGCAGACGCAGACGCAGACGACGCAGACGCAGACGCAGACGCAGACACCAGACGCACACGCCAGACGCGACCAGACGCAGACGCAGACGCAGACGCAGACGCAGACGCAGACGCAGAGCAGACGCAGACGCAGACGCAGACGCAGACGCAGACGCAGACGCAGACGCAGACGCAGAGCAGACGCAGACGAGACGCAGACTCAGACGAAGACGCAGACGCAGACACAGACACAGACAGACACAGACAGGCCAGAACACACACGCACACACACACACACACACAGAACAGCCAGATACAGCCAGACACAGACAGATACAGACACAACGCAGACGCAGACCAGGCGCAGACGCAGACGCAGACGCAGACGCAGAAACGACCAGACACAGACCAGACACAGACACGGCAAAGAACCAGACAGACAGACCAAGACACAGACACAGACACAGACACAGACAAGACACAGACACAGACACAGACACAGGCACAGAACAGACACAGACACAGACACAGACGCAGCACAGACACAGACACAGAACACAGACACGACACAGACACAGACACAGACACAGACAGACACAGACACAGACACAGACAGACAAACGCAGACGCTGACGCAGACGCAGACGCAGACGCAGACACGCAGACACAGACAAGACACAGACACACACGACTCAGAACAGACAGACGCAGAACAGACACAGGAAAGGACAGACACAGACACAGACACAGACACAGACACAGACACAGACACAACACAGACACAGACACAGAACACACACAGACACAGGCACAGACACAGACACAGACACAGACAGACAACACAGACCAGACGCAGAGGCACCAGACCAGACGAAGACGCAGGCCCAGACACACACACAGACAAGCAGACACAGACACAGACACGACACAGAGACAGACACAAACGCAGACGCTGACTCAAACGCAGACACAGACGCAGAAGCACGCAGGGCAGACGCAGACCAGAAGCAGACGCAGACGCAGACGCAGATGCAGCCGTAGAAGCAGACGCACAGCAGACGCAGACGCAGACGCAGACGCAGACGCAGACGCAGACGCAGACGGACCAGACGCAGACGCAGACCGCAGACGCAGACGCAGACGCAACCAGACGCAGACACAGAACAAACAGAGGCCCAGAAACACACACACACACAGACACAGACAGATACACACAGAAACAGACACAAGAAGACACAAACGCAGACGCTGACTCAAACGCAGACACAGACCAGGGCAGACGCAGACGCAAACCAGACGCAACGCAGACGCAGACGCAGACTCAGACGCAGAAGCAGATGCAACGCAGACTCAGACCAACGAACGCAGACGCAGACGCAGGCGCAGACGCAGACGCAGACACAACGCAGACGCAGACGCACACGCACACGCACACGCAACGCAGACGCAGAGCAGGCAGAGCAGACGCAGACGCAGACGCAGACGCAGACGCAGACGAGACGCAGACGCAGACGCAGACGCAGACGCAGACGCAGACGCAGACGCAGACGCAGACGCAGACGCAGACAGACGCAGACCAACGAAGACCGCCAGACGCAGAACAGACACAGAAACAAACACAGCAGACACAGACAACAAGACACAGCGACAGACAGACACAGAACAGAGCAGACACAAACGCAGACGCTGACTCAAACGCAGACAGACGCAGAAGACGCAGGGGCAGACCAGAACAGACGCAAGAGACGCAGATGCAGACGCAGAAGCAGACGAACAGACGCAGACGCAGACGCAAGAACGCAGACGCAACCAGACGCAGACGCAGACGCAGACGCAGACGCAGACCGAACAGAAGCAATGCAAGCAAGCAGACGCAGACGCAGACGCAGACCAACGCAGACGCAGCCACAGACACAAACAGAGGCCCAGAACACACACAGACACAGTCACAGAACAGTCACAGACACAGACACAGAGAAGAACAAACGCAGACGCTGACTCACGCGCAGACACAGACGCAGACCACGCAGGCGCAGACGCAGACCAGACACAACGCAGACGCAGAAGCAGTTGCAGAAGCAGACGCAGACGCAGACGCAGACGCAAGCAAGCAGACGCAGACGCAGACGCAGACGCAGACGCAGACGCAGACGCAGACGCAGACGCAGTCGCAGACGCAGACGCAGACGCAGACGCAGACGCAGACGGGGACGCGGACGCAGACGTAGACGCAGACGCAGACGCAGACTCAGACAAGACGCAGACGCAGACGCAGACACAGACAAGACACAGACACAGACAGACACAGAACACAGACTCTGCACAGACACAGACACAGACACAGGCAAAGACACAGACACAGAACAGACACAGAACAGAACAGACACAGACACAGAACAGACAAACACAGACACAGACACAGACACAGACACAGACACAGACAGACACAACACAGAACAGACACAAACAGACACAGACACAGACAGACACAGACAACAACACAGACCAGACGCAGAGGCAAGAGACGCAGACAAGACGCAGGCCCAGACACACACACACACAGACAAAGTCACAAAACACAGACACAGACACAGAAAGACACAAACGCAGACGCTGACCAAACGCAGACACAGACGCAGAAGCACGCAGGGCAGACGCAGACCAGAAGCAGACCAACGCAGACGCAGATGGACGCAGAAGCAGACGCCAGAAACGCAGACGCAGACGCAGACGCAGACGCAGACGCAGACCGACGCAGACGCAGACGCAGACGCAGACGCAGACGCAGACGCAGACGCAGACGCAGACGCAGACGCAGACGAGACGCAGACGCAGACGCAGACGCAGACGCAGACACAGACACAAACAGAGGCCCAGAACAACACAACACACAGAACAGCACAGATACAGCACAGACACAGAACAGAGACAGAACAAACGAGACGCTGACTCAAACGCAGAACAGACGCAGACGCATGGCAGACGCAGACCCCAGACGCAGACGCAGACGCAGACGCAGACTCAGACGCAGAAGCAGATGCAGACGCAGACCAGACGCAGACGCAACCAACGCAGAGCCAGACGCAGACGAGACACGCAGACGCAGACGCAACGCACACGACACGCAGACGCAGACGCAGAACAACGCAGACGCAGACGCAGACGCAGACGCAGACGCAGACGCAGACGCAGACGCAGACGCAGACGCAGACGCAGACGCAGACGCAGACGCAGACGCAGACGTGACGCAGACCAGACAAGACGCAGACCAGACCAGACACAGACACAGACAAACACAGACAGACACAGACATAGACATAGACACAGCGACAGTCACAGACACAGACAGAGACAGACACAAACGCAGACCGACAAACGCAGACAGACGCAAAGATTCGCACAGACGCAGACCAGAAGCAGACGCAGACGTAGACGCAGATGCAGACCGGCAGACGCACACGTAGACGCAGACGCAGACGCAGACGCAGACCAACGCAACGCAGAAACGCAGACGCAGACGCAGACGCAGACGCAGAAGCGAAGCAGATGCAGACCGACGCAGACGCAGACGCAGACGCAGACGCAGACGCAGACGCAGACGCAGCCCAGACACAAACAGACCCAGAAACACACAGACACAGTCACAGATACAGTCCAGACACAGACACAGAGACAGACAAAACGCAGACGCTGACTCACGCGCAGAACAGACGCAGACGACGCAGGCGCAGACGCAGACTCAGACACATACGCAGACGCAGGCAGTTGCAGAAGCAGACGCAACGCAGACGCAGACGCAGACGCAGACGCAGACGCAGACGCAGACGCAGACGCAGACGCAGACGCAGACGCAGACGCAGACGCAGACGCAGACGCAGACGCAGACGCAGACGCAGACGCAGCAGACGCAGACGCAGACGCAGACGCAACGCGGACGCAGACGCAGACGCAGACGCAGACGCAGACTCAGACGAAGACGCAACCAAGCAGACACAGACATAGACACAGACACAGTCACAGACACAGACACGACGGCACAGACACAGACACAGACACAGGCAAAGACACAGACACAGACACAGACACAGACACAGACACAGACAACAGACACAGACACAGACAACACAGAACAGACAAACACAGACACAGAACATAACAGACACAACACAGACAAACACACACAGACACAGACACAGAACAGACACAGACACAGACATCGACACAGACACAGACACAGACCAGACGCAGAGGCAGACGCAGACGCAGACGAAGACCAGAAACACACACACACAGACAAAGTCACAAATACAGAACAGACACAGACACAGAGACAGAACAACGCAGACGCTGACTCAAACGCAGACACAGACGCAGAAGCACGCAGGGCAGACGCAGACCAGAAGCAGACGCAGACGCAGACGCAGAGCAGAACAGACGCACACGCAAACGCAGACGCAACGCAGACGCAGACGCAGACGCAACGCAGACGCAGACCAGACGCAGACCAACGCAGACGCAGACGCAGACGCAGACGCAGACGCAGACGCAGACGAGACGCAGACGCAGACGCAGACGCAGACGCAGAACAGAACAAACAGACCCAGAACACACACACACACACAGCACAGACAGCACAGCACAGACACAGAGACAGACACAAACCAGACGCAGACCAAACGCAGACACAGACGCAGACCGCGACGCAGACGCAAACTCAGACGCAGACGCAGACGCAGACGCAGACTCAGACGCAGAAGCAGATGCAGACGCAGACCAGACCAACGCATACGCAGACGCAGACGCAGGCGCAGACGCAACGCAGACGCACACGCAGACGCAGACGCACACGCCACGCACACGCACACGCAGACGCAGACGCAGACCGGCAAGCAGACGCAGACCAACGCAGACGCAGACGCAGACGCAGACGCAGACGCAGACGCAGACGCAGACGCAGACGCAGACGTAGACGCAGACTCAGACGAAGACGCAGACCAGACGCAGACACAGACACAGAAACAAACACAGGCCAGACACAGACATAGACATAGACACAGCACAGTCACAGAACAGACACAGAGAAGACACAAACGCAGACCACTCAAACGCAGACAGACGCAGAAGACGCAGGCAGACTCAGAAGCAGACGCAGACGCAGACGCAGATGCAGACAGAAGCAGACGCACACGAGACGCAGACGCAGACGCAGACGCAGACGCAGACGCAAGCAGACGCAGACGCAGACGCAGAAGCAAAGCAAACAGACGCAGACGCAGACGCAGACGCAGACGCAGACGCAGACGCAGACGCAGACGGACGCAGCCACAGACACAAACAGAGGCCCAGAAACACACACAGACACAGCAGACAGTCACGACACAGACACAGAAAGACAAACGCAGACGCACACGCGCAGACACAGACGCAGACGCACGCAGGCGCAGACGCAGACTCAGAACAACGCAGACGCAGAAGCAGTTGCAGACGCAGACGCAGACGCAGACGCAGACCAGACGCAGACGCAGACGCAGACGCAACGCAGACGCAGACGCAGACGCAGACGCAGACGCAGACGCAGACGCAGACGCAGACGCAGACCCGGCGGACGCAGACGCAGACGCAGACGCAAGAGACCAGACGAAGACGCAGACGCAGACCAACGCAGACACAGACAAGAACAGAACAGTCACAGAACAGAACACGACCGGCACAGAACAGAACAGACACAGGCAAAAAGACACAGACACAGACACAGAACAGACACAGACACAGAACAGACACAGACAACACAGAACAGACACAGACACAGACAGACACAGACAGACACAGACAACCAGACCAGACAAACAGACAAGACAACACAGACAGACGCAGACCAGACCAGAGCAGGCCCAGACACAAACGCAGAACAGAACAGCCAACAACAGAGCAGACCAAAACGCAACGCGACCAGACGCAGACCAGACGCAGACACGCAGGCGCAGACGCAGACCAAAAGCAGACCAGACGCAGACGCAGACGCAGACGAGCGCAGACCAGACGCAGACGCAACGCAGACGCAGACGCAGAGCAGACGCAGACGCAAACCGACGCAGACGCAGACGAGACGCAGACGCAGACGAGACGAAGACCAGACGCAGACGCAGACCAGACGCAGACCAGACGCAGACCAGACGCAGACCGACCAGACCAGACAAAGACGCAGACGCAGACAGACCAGACCAGAGAAGACGCAGACGAAGCAGACACAGACACAGAAACAGACACAGACAGACACAGACACGAACAGACACAGACACAGACACAGACACAGACACAGACACAGAACAGACACAGAAAAGAACAGACACAGACAGACACGACACAGGCCAGACAGACAAACACAGACAGAACAGACACAGACACGACACAGACACAGACCAGAACAGACAGACACAGACAGACAGGAAAGGAACGGACGGACCGGACCAGACCAACCAGACCAGCACAGACAAAAGACAGACCAGACCAGACAAGACAAACCAGACCAGACCAGACCAGACCAGACAAGACCCGACCAACCAGAACCAGACAACCAGACAACGCAAGACCCGACCAGACCAGACACAGACACAGGAAGACACAGAACAGACACAACACAGCACAGACGCAACCAGACGCAAGCAGACCAGACGAAGACCAGACCAGACCAGACAGACCAGACCAGACCAGACGAGACGCAGAGGGACCAGACGCATAGCACCAGACCAGACGCAACGCAGACGCAGACGCAGACGCAGACGCAGACACCAGACCGGACCGGACGC
>JARFJB010001372.1:0-23526 GCA_036346205.1 Vesta saturnalis
AAAAGCATGAACCCCTATCTTGGTAGTAATCAACTGCAACCTGTTGTTTACGATAAAAAAATGAACAGGGGGGTAAACTGTCCATTTAAAAGGTTTATTAGAATACAACTTTGTATAGTAAATTGTTTTATGCCTCAACTAAACTCAATATTTTAAAAATATTTTGCCCTCATAATGCGTATATATAAACAACTTTCCCAAACTGTCCCATGTCAAAATTTAAAAATTAAAATTTACGATATACAACCGCACCACACCACACACTCACACACTCACACAATCACACACCCACACTCACACTCACACACTCCTCACCACACCACTCACCACCACCACTCACCACCACTCACCACCACACTCACCACACAACACCACACACCACACGCCACCCTCACACACTCACACAACACACCACCCACACTCACACACTCACACTCACACACTCACACTCACACACTCACCACCACCACCACTCACTCACCCCACCACCCCACCACCACACACTCACCCACACACCCACCACTCACACCCCACCCCCCACTCCACAACCACACACCCACATCACACACTCACACACTCACACCCACACACTCCACACACCCACACCACACCCCACACACACACTCACACACTCCACCCACACCACACACACACACACACACACACACACACCACACCACACACTCACACCCACACTCACAAACTCACACCTCACACACTCACACTCACACCTCACCACTCCACTCCTCACACATTCACACCCACACACACACCACACACCCACACCACACCTCACACCACACCACCCACTCACACACTCCACACTCACCCCACCACACCACACCACACCACACACACACACCACACACTCACACACACACACACACTCACACACCCTCACACACCCACACCTCCACACTCACACACTCCCCACACACACACTCACACCACACCACACCACACACCCACACTCACCACACTCACACCACCACCACACCTCACACACCACCCACACCACACCACACACTCACACACTCACACACTCACACACTCACACACTCCCACCACACACTCACACACCCACACCCACACACTCACACTCACACCACACACCCACACTCACACCCACACACTCACACCCCACACTCACACACACCTCACACCCCACACCTCACACACCACACACTCACACCTCACACCCCCCACCCACCCCTCACACACACACACCACACACTCACACACTCACACACTCCACACTCCACCACACCACACACCACCCACACTCACACACCCACACACCCACCCACACCCACACCACACACCTCACACACCCACACACACTCACACACCACACCCACACACCCACTCACACACCACACACCCACTCACACACTCACACTCACACACCACACCACCTCACACACCCTCACACACTCCACACCACACTCACACCCCCACACTCACACACTACACACTCACACACTCACCCACCCCACACTCCCACTCACACCTCACACACTTACCACTCACACCTCACACACCACCCTCACACTCACACACCTCACACCAACCACTCACACCTCCACCCCACACCACACACCCCACTCCACCCTCCACACCCACACTCACACACCTCACACCTCACACACTCACACACACCACAAAAACCCACACACCACACACTCACACTCACACACTCACACACTCACACTCCACACTCACACACCACACACTCACCCCTCACACCTCACACACCCACACCACACACCACACCCACCTCCACCTCACACCTCACACCTCACACCCCCACACCCACCCCACACACCCACACACTCACACACTCACACACCCCACACCACACACCACACCCACACCCACACACCACACACCCACCCACACCTCACACCCCACACTCACACACCACCCCCACACACTCACACACCCACCACCACACCTCACACCTCACACCTCACCACTCACACTCACACCACACACTCACACACTACACCTCACACCCACACCCCACACTCACACCACACACCACACACTCCACACCACACCTCACACCTCACACACTCCACACTCCACACCCACACCACACTCACACACCACACACTCACACACCACACCCACACACTCACACCTCACACCTCACACTCACACACTCACACTCACACACCACACACCCTCACACACCACACACTCACACCTCACACACTCACACACTCACACACCACACACTCACACCTCACACTCACACCACACACCACCTCACACCACCACACCCACTCACACACTCACACCTCACACACTCACAACTCACAACACCTCACACACTCACACCCACACTCACCCTCACACCACCACACACCTCACACTCCCACTCACACACTCACACACTCACACACTCACACACCCACACACTCACACACTCACACCTCCACCCACCACACACACTCACACCTCACACACTCAACACTCACGCACTGTTTAAAAATCAATTTAACTATCATCACCCAACAAAAATTGAATCTCACACACTCACACCCACACACCAACACCACCACAAAATAATCAAAACTATCATCACCCAGTTTACAAAAATTAATCAACAATTAACTGTTTGCTCAATGCACGAGTACAAAGTATTGTCAAAAACCGTTGTATTGATGCAATAAAAAATATTATTGCAGTAAAATTTCCAAAATTTAAATATTATATATATATATATATATATATATATATATATACAAAATTAAAAATCAAAATTTTATATATTTATATATATATATATATATATATATATATAATATATATATATATATATATTTATATATATGTATATGTCATATTGTGTGTGCGTGGTGTGTGTGTATGTTTCAAAGACTTTATTTTCAAGGTTTCGGTTCCACTTTAGATACCTGCTTTGGTTATAGGTATGAAACGCAGTTGATGTTAACAAGGTATATTGTTATGATGTAAATAATTTGGCTTATCTAAAAATATATGAAGTGTAAAATAATTCAATTAAACCAACCAAAAAAATTAAAACGATATTCCAAAAAATATATCTAGGACCAAAACTGTATAATGCTCTACCTAGTTCTCTCAAAAGGTAAACTAACAAAACCGTTGGTAAATCTTGAAAAATGGATATTACACAACATACTTCTTAAACAAAATATTGCTAATTACAAAATAAATATATCTGAAACATATCTAGTTATTTCTTTTTTTTTTTTTCGCTTACTACTACATTGCACCAAGTTCTAATTATAGAACAATAAATAATATAAACAGTGATTTAAATAGATTGATAACATTGTAACTCTGGGCTGTATTAGTGCATGCAGAACCATTTCCATATAACCTTTTTTTAAGATATTATTATTTAAGGTATTAATTTGATAATATTATATTATTATGGGAATAAAAACGTATTATTATTATTATTGACCTATACGTTTTTCTTTAAAACGTTGCTTAGCAAAAGAAGAACTCTCGTTTCTCAGTTAGTGGGATAAATCATTATTTATAACGTTCGTGTTTTGCTACGTGCAAAACTGCGACATTTTATTTGACTACGATTAATACAGAAAGACATGTATAACACGTGCTACAATTAGTATTATTGAGTTTACTGTGAATATTAGAACCTGTATATGTAAGTCTTAACGCAAACAAAAATTTCTGTTACAGACAATTCCATAGTTAATACAAACAATAAAATCTTCTGGGGTATGCTAAATTCTAGCATAAGCAAAGAAAAGTTGAATAATCTATCTTATGTAGTATTTCCGAAAGGAATTCAATAAATACATTACAGATATTGCTGAGTCTTTGCAATGAGATATTTTAAGCTTTAATGGAATAGACAATAGCGTACCTTACTCTTATTATTTCACTTGCGTTGATATCAGTTTCCTGTGTTAATGAACGTAATATTGTTATATGGTTACTTCTTAATTGAATTAATTTATAATTAATACATCATTTGACTTGTGATCCTATTTTAGATAGTCTTAATTTTGACAAACCATTTCTTATACAAACTGATGCTAATAATTTTGGAGTTGGTACTGTCTTATTTCAAGCAGATGGTTTTGAATATCACATGGCATACGCTAGCGAAACCTTAACGAAAACTGAAAAGAAATGTACAGTTACTGGGGTGTTTATGCATTTATGATTAACAATAAAACCTTCATGCATGTTTATTCAAAACAACAGACAAAACAATTTTATAGTGCATTTCAGGAGTAATACACCTTTGCAATATGGCCGCCATTTAAATTTGTCACCAAATAAAGCGCGGGAGCACTCAATAGCGTAGCACCTTTGATCATATAAAAAAAAGTGAAAAACTTATTTGAATAAATTCATTATTAATAAATTCGCCATCACTACCCTTACCTAGCAATATTATTATATACTATTTTAATACAAATTAAAAAAAAATGAACAAGTATGTAGTAAATAATTTTTTTATTAATAATTTGTAATTAAAAATCGCAGAATTATAAACATTTAAATTAAATATATATGTATATATATATATATAATATATATATATATATATATATATATATATATATATATATATATATATATATATATATATATATATATATATATATATATATAAATGGTCATTGCTGAGCCGTAGCATATATAAACCGTACTCTCTTGAGCGAAACTTGTTGAACCTGACCCGGCTCAACAAGGTACTCATGTGTATATCATCAAAATATGATTGTATAGGCATCAAAACGTGTAAATCCGAAAATTAGGTCGGGCCTCATAATGTCCGTTTATACCTCCACTATATACAGAATAGTTCTGAGGAGACCGCTTCAGAGGTCGCTTTTATATACAAACTCTCGATCTTCACGAACCGTACATTGTGTGGCCCAGTATGAGGCAACGTTGGGATCAGCATTTAATAGAAAAACGTGCAAAATATTCTTTTTGCACATCTTTAAAATATTGGCAATCTTTACGTGCATATTTTTAATATGGTGCTTCTCGCATAACGAATTATTAAGTTACTGTAATCAAAATAGTATGTTATACACCTAGGTTGAGAAGTGAGCCATTATTAATCGAGCAATTTTAAACCTAGGTGTATATAGATTTTTTTTTACTACTTGAGGATAAAACTGTTAAAATTGTAATTTGATTGAATTAGTACTTGAATATTATTGTTATTCTCTATCCACTTTCAAAATATCAGGTAGACTGGGCATTATTTGTCAAACTATCAAAGACAAACTAAAACTGACAAAATGACAAATTACATAATTTATTATTAACCCATAACGGTTACTTATAACTAATAATGTTATTTCTGTTAATAGCGGAAATGCCGGAATACGCATGATTTGTCATAACTGCACAATTAACTATAACTTTCAATATGTTTAGTTAATTGTGCAGTTAATTAGCAATTTCTATCTTGCCAAATTTTCCGGTTTGTTTTTTTTTTCTTAAGAGTTATGAGTTTTGTTCATTCATCAAAAATAAATAAAATCATTATTTAGTAGGCGTTTTTTTATTTTCATTATTTACCTAGGGAGAGAAATATTACTTCTCATTAAAGGTATGGGGTAAATAATGGCGATTTCTCGGGTTAGTAATAAAAAAATTTATTTATCTTGACTATCAAAAAATGCAAATTACTCAAAAAAATCAAATGGAAACCCCTATTTTTTATTACTCAGATCGATTTAACGTCAAAAACAAAACGTAAGTTTATTTAAAACTTTATTTGCCTAAACGTAACAGTTTCATATTTATTATCAAAAAAGTCCAAATTTTAAAATTTGTGATAAAAATGAGCTACATACTTAAATCTAGTATTCTTTGTTCGTGGTCACCATGGAAGCCAAATAATTGAGAATTGAAATAAAGAAAAATATTTGAAAAAGTTAGGGCAAAAAATTATAAAAATTGATAATTTTGTGATTCAAAAGTCATTTTTGCCAAATAGAAATTTTCTAAGACATTTTTTTCAAATTCGACATACAACATAAGTGTAAAAAATTAATACTTTAATATCTTTTAAGGTTTATAGAAAGCGAACACATACTGATAGATTTCTTCATAAATTATCCAACCAGCATCTACATCAGAAAATTTGTGTAATTAAACCTTTAGTAGATCGAACGAAACGAATTTGTGATCCTAAATTTTTAAAACATGAATATAAATATTTAACAAAATCCTTACAAGATAATAGATATTCACTTACTGATAGGACTGAGAAAATCTTAATTAAATATGGTGTTAGCACTATTTCTAACCTACAAGAAAAATTAAAGAACATTTAAGATCACCTAAAGATATTTCAAATCCATTGTGATCTTTCGGAGTGTATATTGTTCATGTGGAAAAGTATACATTGGAACCACAAAACGTAGTTTTGATACAAGACATAAAGAACATATGAGATTTTGTAGATTAAGTCAACCAGAGAAGTCTGCGGTAGCTGATCATCCCTTAAATAATTTAAATCATGATATCCAATTTGACAATATGGAAATATTACTAATACAAACACATTATTATGTTCGTTTAGAACGTGAAGCTATTGAAAAATATACAAGAAGAAAGTCTCCGTTTAAATAAGCTTTGCCGTCGTATAATTAAAAAAAAGGGTATGATGATACGTCTTGACTTGAATGTTAATTTTAGCTTTTAGTGTGTCATCAAATTTTGTTAAATTTGTTTCTTGGTGGACATTTTTCATTATTAGCCTTCGATTGTTGGAGAGTGTTATGATTTGCCATCTTAAAGACAGTTTAACAACACTTAATCTTTTAATTCTCTAGTTACTCTTTACAAAAATTGTATTCTATAGTTGGCTTTATACGTTTTCCAAACTGTTATTTTAATAGCAGGTTTGTGTTTATGTTTTAATTTTTCAAATTTCACAAAATTGTTTTGAACATCTTTAACAATTTTATTAGAAAATACTACTACTGACGGAGATAACTGTAGGTGTTACCGAAATATTTAGATAGATTGTATAATAATGGTAAAAGTTTACATTTTCATATTCCGCTATTTTTTGTTTGAAATTTTTCTTACAGTATATTAGCTGGTCAATACATAACAAAAGTGTAATCCGCCGATATATAATTAAAATAAGGAAAAGAGAATAATAAGTGCATATCTATATAAAACAGCTAGAAAATATCGACAACGCTGCCGGGATTCACAACGTACGGATAACATAAAATCGGCCACACAACGTTTTGTATATCACCGCGGGCTCAGTAGGACCCGTTGCTATACGCTCAGTAAGATACCGTTTATAACTATTATATATATATATATATATATATATATATATATATATATATATATATATATATATATATATATATATATATATATATATATATGATCTACGCTGTAATAATAACAGTTAAAGTATGCCAATTAAGAAAATATTGTATAATCTTACCGAAGTTGCACTATAACTGTGCAAATTTTCAATAAAGTTCTCGTCTTCAGTTAAAACAAAACTTTCTTTCATTTTAGTATAAAAACTACACAATAACTTCAACCGTTACAAATTATTGTTTACAGTATAATGGCAAAATGGAAAATTGATTCCACATGTATAAGCAAAGCAAGTGGGCATTAATGATTTCTAATTCACATTATGCTAATGGAGTAATTTGCAGTTTCAACATTAATTACGAATTAGTAATGCTAAATTTTCAGAAATTCTTAACAATATTGATATTTGTTTGGAACATTCTTTTATTTTAACGATGTTTATTTCTTACAATAATTAATTTAATTGAAAAATTTTCAATTTTACTAACCTAAGTTACCTCTCCGCGTGATACGCTACTGAGTTGGCAAATAATATTTTAAGACGTTTGAAGGTCGTATTTGTTACTATATTTGTCTTTTGCTATTATAATGTTTTAAGAAAGGATGGTAAATGCAGTTCAGAGTAGCCAACTGAAATATCCCTTTCATTACAATGTTACACTTATAGCATTTTAGTTATCTCATAATTGGATGTTGTTCATAGTGGAATGGCATCCATATTACAGAGGTCTAATTATTCGTGAAATGCACTTTAATTCTTGATTACAAAGAAAAGCAGGGTGCGTCAACCAAGGGCACACCTGTTTAACGCTGCTACTAAACATGCAATCGAACTCTGACGTAATTATCCTCAAGATATCAATTCAATTTAATAACCCAGACACGTTGATTAAATGTTTAAGTCACCTTTTTAATTATTAAGGATTAAAAAAGATACATGCAAGAACCTGTCGCGATCTTCTTTCTTAGCTTAAGCAAATCCGTCGTGTGAAGGTGTGTATTGTCGCCTCGATGAATTCTTGGCTTCAACAAACAAAAGCCAGTTGATACTACAAAATATAGGGGAAGTAACAACAAAAGCTTCTAGTAGTAAATGTAGATTGTAGTTTACTGCTCCAGGAGAAACAGCCCCACTAATATTAACATCGCACTTACACATTTTTATAACTGTAATATTTTACAGCGTTTTAGTTCACTGTAACACTTTAATAGCCATTAATTATAATTGTTTACGGATGACTTGCAGTACTTGCTTGTGCTTTAAAGATGGACCAGCGTTTTCTCTTCCGCTGTCAACCACCGACTCTCTTAATTTCCCGCTTATGTTAGCGTCTCCTTTCTGCGCACACGTAACTTGGTACTACAATATATCTATAATATACAAGGTAATTTTCATAAAACCATTTATACAGGGTACTGCAGCCTAATAAATCTCTTATACTAAACTGAAGTAAAATTAAATTTCTCTGCTCATTCACGAGGTGTTACACTCTCTATTAGAGTTGAACCAGTTAAAGAATCCTGCAAATAGGTTGACTAGGTTGCATCTTAGTTTAAGTCAATTTGATTTTAAACTTCATCATCGTAACGGATCTAGGAATGTTCTTGCTGATCTTCTGTTAAATTAATTTTTTACAAGCTTCTAAATTAATTCCTGATGAATGGTCTAAAAAAGTAGTCGAAGTTATTTCCAATCCTGATTTATCTCTAAATTTTACCATAAACGATGAATGAAACATATTATATCTAGAACAGATGTTACATCTAATATGTGAGGTTTCTAAGATAATAGTTTCAACTTAAAATCACACTTATGTTATTACTGAGTTTCACGATGAAAGTACTTCACGGCATTATAGCGTTTCAAAAAATTTTATCTCGTGTTGACAAATTTTTTTAATGACATAAAATGCTTTATTCATGTAGAGATTATTTTAATAATTGTCAAGTATGTTGCTATAAAAATATCAGTTTTCCATTGCAAATGATACCACTTAACTTTTTAACTTCTTCCGCATTCTAAAAATGTAAATACACAATTATTATTATTATAACTTAATAGTTTTCTGATTACATTTTAGTAAAACTATTTCTGTTTCTGTACTCAAGTTTCTGGAACAAAACTTTTTAATTTTTGATGTACCTCAAACGATACAGTGTGATATTTCCCATGAGTTCTCAAAAGTGCATTATTAACAAATTTAACCAATTATAAGGTTAATTCATAGTATAGTATGCGTTATTTGTCACAAGTTAATACAACAGAAAGAACAAAGAGACTTATTTTAACTGCTACTTCTTCTTATATAAAATATGATCATCGTTTATGGATTCATAATGTTTTTAGAAACGTTCACGCATTTAATTTATTAAAACACCAAATTACTACTCATGCGCTTCCTTTTTAATATTTGCTAGGAATGTCCCCAGTGATGGAACCGTTTATGGTCCTATTCCTAAAAATCATACTGATATTGGTGATAATCTTCTTAGGGAAAAAGGAATTGTCTACCTTTTTAGTAGGTACTCTTGTTTGGAGTTATCCACTCGTAGTATCGTATGGAAAATTGTTAAAGGGTGTACTAATGTAGCTTATGAACTTGAAGTCTTGAATGGTTTCAAGCTTGGCAAGTGGTAGATAAAATATTTAAAACGTTTTCTCGGTGGTAATCCCCTTCTATACTAACATCCTTCAAATTTTTATATTTCATCTACATACTCATCCTAAAAATTATTATTAGAGAAATTACCTTCCATCTTCCTTTGATCATAAGCTCAGATGAAAGTTTACGATATTAAATTTGATTATTGAATTATCTACATTTCTAAGCATAGTGTTATGTCTCAACACCTTGATGTGTCAAACTAATATTATTATAAACTTGTAACACCCTAAACGAGTGTACGATAATTGTTTTATTAATTGCCCTGGTTTACTAGCTCAGGATCATAGGGGAGGCTCAGTTTGGAATTTTCAACACTCCAATGTATGTTGGGTTCCTTGGATTTAGAATCAAATAACACAATGTATTAAGGATATAATTTGTGAACTAAACAAAAATATAATACTTTTTATATTTAACAAAACAAATAATTATTCTGGTTTAAAACTGCAATTTAACTCAGTTCGGTAGTTTGAGTTGAATGTCGGGATCTGGCTTCGGGTTTGGTGGCAAGCTGCAACAAATGTCACTAAACAAGTGTCTGACATTTTCCGCGGGTGTTATTTTATCAAGTTGTGATAATATAATAATTAATTAACAATAATGACTTTCGGTCGGGTTACTAGTGGGGTGAAGATAAATGGACCGAGTGGGTTTTTTATGAAAGTGGAATAACTTCAATAAGGTAAGATATTGATCTTATCATTATTTTTCTTTGTGTTAATGAATTAGTGAGTAATTATTAATATAGGGATAAAATCTAGGTGACTTGAGGGGGTTTAATCAATTACATATAATTGTTTGACGTTGATGGGAAAGTTGTGGTATTTAAACAGGTTAGGATAACCCTTGACCTACACTAACGTTTGTACTTGTTATAATCAGCTGTTTGTTAGTGTTATATTGTAAAATTGGGATGTTTGGAAGGATAATTAATTTTTACTGGATATCCTTAAAATAGATTGCACACAATTGTACTAAAGAACTATGTATAATTCAATGTGATTTATTTAACTGTTCTGGTGTATTATGATTAATCGGGTAATTAAATGGAGAAATTTTAATATAAAGTGTAAATCATGTGAAATGGAAATATGGTGTACTAAATTATGTTTAATAATTAGTACTGGAGTTAGTCTAAATACAGTTAGTGTGAAGTTTATCCTGGGGTGTTATCTTGGAATTACAGGACCATGTGAGTTGATAATTTGGTTTCGATATCAGGTGGCAGGAGTTCGGACAAGGGTTCAAGAGGGTGTGTAACAGAGAGAGGATATAGGGGTAGGTGGTATTCGGATAAGGGTCTGGTGACTGTATAAGTTTTATTATTGAGAATCCGGATTAAATGGATATTTAATAATTTCTATACACCCTTCGTGGTAGTAACCCGAACAGATGTTAGATAGGGATCAGGTTTATAGTAGGGAAATTTATAGGGATATCACAGTATAGGATTACCTTATAATTTTGGTCGAAACCACCATTAATAAAGCAATTCTATTAACTATCTTTATCTATCCTTCGAGGTACGTACACCGATAGGGCAGATTTGAGATTGTTTCTCGGATATTAGGATTAGACAGGAAAGTGGCTTCGTAAAGTAGCCTTACTTCTTGGGGTCGAAGCCACCAGTAGCAAAACCACGTTACTGGGTAACTACTTACTACTCCTCGTGGTACAAACACCGAGAAAGTGCAAATAGGTACTTATTTTTCTGGAGAATTATTTTGAACTGGCACTAGGATGTCGAGAGATCAGGAAATATGTCAGGCAGGTTAGAATGGAACTAATGACAGGCAGGTTATAATGAACAGGCAGGTAATTTGATCTTTACTGGTTAGGATTTCTATATCAAATTGAATTAAATTCGAATTGAAATAGAATAGGACGAGTGAAGGTGAGCGCGGATATTTATGGGAGCTTTACTAACAGAGGGAAAAGTAGTGGGAAACTGATAGGATTTACAAACAATACTACATTCAGTTTAAGGAAATAAATAGGAAAGAAGCTTTGATAGGAATTTCTGTACTAGGATTGGATAATTAAAGGTGATGAATTTTAGGATCATTACAAACTAATATAAACTTTAATGGTTTAAAAAATACTTTTGGGGCGAAAGAAAATTTTTATTTGGAAATTGGATAGAACGGAAGGTGCTTGTTGAATATAAAATATGAAAAGAGAAATTTTTCTTCCCTCATGTAAAAAAATTAAATTGGCTTCCTTTGGGATTATTCTTCAACATAAAAATCCACTAAATATCACTTTTAAACTTAAATTAATTATTGAAATGCCTAGAGAGTATCTATTATAACGAAATTTCTCTTAATTGTTAAATATAGTACCAATGTATTGTTGATGTAAGCCTATTTACCAGAATGCACATTATTGGAATTTTTCTTTTTTGTATAGTTATATACTTGCAAAAAGAGGATTTTTATATTCCAATCTTGTTCTCTGGTGTACTTTTATATGTTATTTATTAAACTGTTGGAAACATAAATTTGTTGAGGGTAGCATTTTAAAGCTTTGCAATTACTGGTTTCTTTTCTTAGATCTATTAAAACCTTCTGGCTACGTAAATCATACTATGTTAATCCATATATTAAGATCTAATAGTGTTTGTTTAAGGAACTTATTAGTGGTAAATTGTAATGTGATCTATAACATTGCTAACAAAAAACAGCTAGATTAAGTAAAACAACATTTTGATTAAATTAGTTGATTATCTCTAATTGGTTGATAGATGCAATTTCGTATGCTATACCATTCTACCCTTGAACACTGTCTTCCTTTGTTTTCTCCTTTCTACCACAAAACACTTCTTTATTCTACACTTTCTTCAGGATAGTCTCTCGTTTTTTCTTCATATCCGAACATGCTTAACACAATTGGACGTGAATTCTCAGTATCGGTCTTCCAATCTCGCATATATTTGTGGACGACTCCTTTTCAGCTCTGGTCTTCCCACATCGTCAACGTACACTTGGCCGATATATCGGCAGCTGGTAGCTTAACAATGTTTGTTCCATTTTATGTACGTGACATTAATTGTACATGTCTAAACACTTTAATCGCGTTTTCGCAGCTTCTCCAGTGCCTGTGTTTGTGATGCGTTTGATGTAGCTCCGTTTTGGCCAGTATCTTGCGGATTTCTTGTTAAGTGGAAGTACTGCTCTGGAAGTATCTGAAAGGGAAAGGGAACGAGTAAGTTATCTGGATAGTCGGAGTTGTCTTGCTAAGTTCCCCATAGCTTGAACCGCTATAAAAATGTGCGTGAGTAATGAACAAACTCAGACGTGCTCTATAGTCAAGTGTAAATAATTCTTGCACTGGCACTTGTATGTGAAATGTACGAAGCAGCTGATCGTGTAAGATCCGACTTATATTGCTTTTTGAAATCCCAGCCACGTTGAAACCTTCTGGTCCGAGGATTATTATCGACCATTTGAAGGGTAGCTTCTTGTGCAATGGGCGTTCGAGCTTGATGAGCTCTTCCAGCGTTTATTCTGACTGACTTGAGCCTTCCTGTTCATCGGAGACGTCTTTCGATTCTGACAAAAGTTTTATGATTTGGAATTCTCTTGATACACGCGGGCACTTTCACGGCAGTTACCTTAATAGTGTCCAAGCACTAGTAACATGTCGGTCTGCTCATCGAAAGGGAAAGCCATATTTGATAGCTTCCAAAGTAACAGCAGCAATAACAGCAGTAGCAATTTAAACAATAGCGGCGATCGAGATAAAGGAAAACAATGCAAATAAACTAGAGGTGAAAGAATTATTTAGATATTTACTGTTAGCAATAACTGGCACAATGAATTTGTTTTCTGCCAAATCGTGGCTTTTGCTTTTGTCTCCATGTCGACGACCAACTAGATTTTCTATTGAAATTGTATTAACCGTGTTCTAAGAATATCCGTTATCAGTATTTGGGAAAACATTTTTTCCTTCGATACTTAGCGATATACGAAGTTTTTACAAGAGTATAAAAATGAGGATAATGGGCAATCTTTCCCGTTAAAGTACTAGAACGGTATCACCATCCCCAAGAAAATTGAAGAAATACCAGTGGTGAGGATGGATTTGACCCTTTTAAAATTACCTCTGGATTTTTTCGATTACTTAAAATGACGGTAATCCTCTAAAATGAACTTCTGCCAAATTTCATTGAATTTGTTTTACGCATTCCTATACAGCGTACAAAAATGTAATTTTTTAAGCAAACTTTAAGCCTTTCTCACGGACGTTACATTTTGGTACATAGGTAAATTGGCCCCAATCAACTTATATATCTTAAATATGTTTTTTGAAATACTTTAATTCTGTGTTCAGTGGTGTACGTAAAAGAGGCCAAAGAGGGCGCTTTTTTTTAATGATGGCCCCTATTTTCTGTTCAATTTGATGAAAGAGCATATTTTTTTAACATCGTAGTTCAAAAATTCTATCATGTTACACAAACAAAGTATCGAAAAAAATGCAAATCAGATTTTAATTGTGAAGATTGATTTACTTTAATATTACCTAGAAGGCGCTGACACAATTGATTTAATATTAGTTAATCTGAAACTTGTGCTTTTTCTGTTATCTGAAATTAAAAAAAAACCTTAGTAATAATGTCTCTTTCGGAAAAGGATCGCACAGAAATTATTATAATGTATGGTTATGGAGATAGAAGAAGAACTCCAGTGAAAGTCAGCGCTCTCTTTAATGAAGCTTATCAATGTCGCCCGTCTATAGCACGTGCTGCAGTTAGTAAATACAGAGTACACAGACATTTAATTGACAAACCCGAAATGTATAGCAATAAACCTTATTTGCATTATTTTCGAAACTTTGTTTATGTAACATATTAAAATTTTTGAACTACAATACTCAAAAAATTTGCTCCTTCATTATATTGAACAAAAAATAGGGGTTGTTATTTAAAAAAACAGCGAACCCTTTAGTCTCTTCAAAGTACACCACTATACCAGGTGTACAACTAAAAAAGGCGGCCGACCATAGCTCCGAAACTATTTGAGATTGAGAAGTGAAGTAAAAAATCTTATAATAAATGTGGCAAAGAGAAAATGTTAAAAATTATTTTTAATTTTCTACCATTGCCTCCAGAGGGCGATTTCCCTAAGTAATGTATTAAAAAAATATATATCCGCTATAAACTAGTGATCAATATGTAAAACTTTTTTTAATGAATTTTTACGATTGCTGTCAAAATAGAGGGGCAACCATATAACGTGTTACAGAAAAAAATCGTATAACTTCGTAATGGGTTGTTTGAATTTGTCAAGATTGGTCTCGATGTTAGGTGAATACTTGATGTTACCAAAATCTTACGCTTAAGATTAATAAATAGTATATGAAAAGAAAAATGAACAATTTTTCGCCATTATGTCAAAGCTGTAAACTATATAACAAAGTGACATTAAGTGTATTTCGGTTGTTGTATTATAAGCAAAATGCAACTGTTACAGCACGAATTTATTATATGCGATATCCCAACAGACGGAGATACGAGCGTCGAGTTTCTGTTGGATTAACACAACGTCCACGTGCTACCATCGGCGTAGGTATAATAGACGAGTTCGAGGTTGTACTGAGGGAAACTCCATAAATGTCTTGGCATATATTGAAACTAATCCACATTTAAGTGTTAGGACAACATCAAAAAATGTATCGCATGGAAGCGTTCAAAATATTTTAAAAGTCGCACAAATAAGTAGGTTTCTTGAAAACATTGTTTGTAAAATTTCTAAATTTGATTTCCAGACATATTATTTATGCTTTATTCATATTTATATTTTTTATTCCTTCATTCCTACGTATACTATTCCTGCATTCCCACGTATAATATTCCTACCTTTTTAGATTCCATCCGTATGATATTGTACTTCACCAAGTTTTGATACCTCAAGATTTTGATAGAAGGTTGAGCTTTTGCAACTGGCTATTACTTATGACAGAAACAGATCCTCAACTTTTATCTCGGATTTTATGGACAGACGAAGCCACTTTTAGTTGTGACGGAAAAAGTAAATTTGCATAATATACATTATTGGTCGAGAGACAATCCTCATTGGCTGCGCAGGAACAATTGCTGGAAGAATTCTTGGACCGGTGGCGTTCGAAGAAGCATCGACTGGTAGGGTCTATTTAGACTTCCTTCAAAACCAACTACCCGGTCTACTTGAAGATATTAGCCCTTAAACTAGAAGTACAATGTTCTGCCAACATGTTGGGTGTCCAGCACATTTTCCATTAAATGTACGACGACATCTTAATGAAACATTTCCAGGCAGGTGGATAGGTAGAGAGCGCATTTTTCCCTAGTCTCCTCGCTCTCCGGACTTAACCTGCTTGGATTTCTATTTATGGGGCCGGTTGAAGGTTATGGTATATCAATCAAGAGTGACGACAAGAAAAGGCCTACTAAACAGAATTCAAGAAGGAATACTTTGAGTACCGCTGGCCTAAATTGAATGTCTACAAGAGATAAGATCTAGTCGTGTATTGAAAATGATGGTCGGTAGTTTTAACACTTAGGACATCATTACTGGTATTATTTATTAAATCGATCCTTCTGAAGACCACAGAAATGTTGAAAGAAATTAAGCTTTCATAGCCTACTTATTTATATTAAGCGTACGATTTGGTATATGGTTTACAGCTTTGACATAATTGCGAAAAATCGTTCATTTTTCTTTTCATGTACTACTTATTAATTTTAAGCGTAAGACTTGTTTAAACCTCAAATGGCCTATTAGATTATCACATTTTTACTATATCTTCGGTTCTATAAGTTCTATTGACATAATTTTTTTAAATACTTCCCTCCAACAGCAAATGCCTAAAAAAATGGAAATTTTAATTTGAAATCAGTGAAACGCCCTCTGGCGGGAATGGTAGAAAATTAAAAATAATTTCCTTCATTTCCTCTTGGCCACATTTAACATAGGATTTTTTATTTCACTGCTTAGTCTCAAATAGCTTCTGAATTACGGCCGGCCGCCTTCCTTAGTTGTACACCCGGTACATAAAGTTAAAGTATTTCAAAAACGACAAATTTAAAATTCCTTTTGACCCCTTACATCGTTTTTTCAAGAAAAACGTCTTTTGCGAGGCATTTCAAGTGTTCCAGACGTTTCTTCCACACTTTATACATATACGTACAGAGCGTACCAAAGAAATTGCTGGAACATGGAGCTACCACGTATTGCAAAAGTCAAAAAGTCGATTGGGCCCAATTTAGCTATATACCAAAACGTAACGTTGGTCTGTGTAAAAAGTCTAAAGTTTACTTAAAAGATTACGTTTTTGTACGCCGCACAGAAGTGCACGAATCAAATTCTATAGAATTTGGAAGAAGTGCATTTTGGAGCATTACCGTCATTTTAATAAAGCCAGAGGAAATTGTAGAAGGCTCAATACCACTCTCACCCCTTGGTCATTTTTTTAAATTTTATTAGGGGTGGTGATAAGGTTCTAGGAATTCTTCAACGCGAAGGCTTACGCATCATCTTCCTTTTTTGACTCTTGTCAAATCTGCCGTATTTCGCATAGTTTCGAAGGAAAAGAATGTTTTCTCAAATACTGATAACTTCTAAGGACAAGTTTAATAAAATTTCAATACAAAATCTAATTGGTCGTCGACATGGAGGATTTCTAACCGTCTCGTTTACTTATTAGTCTTGTTTTACACCTCGTCGTATGACGAACCTACAAAATGTGCAGGCCACGGAAGGTTCAAAGTGTGATGGTAGTCATTATACAAAGAAATGTACGAGACCTTGCGATGACTGGGTCAGGTACATTAAGCATACGTCGGAACGCTAGAAGGTAAAGATACGGTACATTAGTAAGGCTATGTGACTTCCAGACCAGGAAATGACGTCACACAGATCAGCAACGTGAGCGAGCAGTTAAGCCTCGCCCCCTACGGAAGTTTACGTTTGGCGGACCAATGAGAACAGAGAACGCCTGGCGTAAGTTGCAGTGACGTCCGACTAATGGGATATAAGAGTAAGCCCCGCCCCTGTTGAGATTAGCGAGGGGGACTTTCCATCTGTTGACCAATGAGACACGTGGCGTACATAATATGATGTTGAAATACACATGCGTGAGGGCAATGCAGACACTGTTTATATGGAAGCTGCTTGGGCGCTGATGAAGAGCTACTTCCGGTTCTTCGTCGTTGCTGAAAAGGAACTAGTGGGTTCTTCGTTGCTGCTGAAAAGCTAATTCTGTTGGTTGCTGTTGGTGAAGATGTTAATGCGTCTACTTCCGGTGGAAGTTTAAAGTCTGAAAAAATGGTTTCCCTGCAGCGAGACTTGAACTCGAGAAACTTTGATAAACGTTCTTGTTTACCACTCTGGAAATCTCGGTTTTAGATACAGAATGTATAAGGTGTGATATCCATATAACAAAGTATTCTTATTCATATAGTAAAGCAGTAAAGAGAATTCTACGCATTCTGATGATGAGTAATTGTATCTAAAAAATTAATATTGAGAAAATGCACTTACTAATAAACTCGTTAATTATAAGAACCGCAAATATCCGGATTCAAAAATAGTATATTTTTTTTTATAATTGATAATCAAAATTTATATCAATGTCAACTATGATTTTTTTATAAATTAATGCTCGATACAAAATAAACAATTGTAACAAATGTACCAAGCATAATAACTCATAAAGTGCATCGAATTTGTTAATCACTGTCTATTTACATTAATATAATAATCTCTACAATACCCAGTTTAGTACATTCTAGAATAAATTAAGGAATATAGTTATATCGATTGAATAATTGCGCAATAATATAATAACATTTCTATATCCAAATGTTTATTTTTTTCTGGAACAATGACACCGGAAAACCGCATTATCGATATTGATTGGAATTCGATATAAATACTGAATGCAATAGATACATAAATTCAGTAAAAATGGATCTTCTAAAGCAGTTAAATTTAGTGGGTGGAGGCGAATTCAAACCTGTATTAAAAATTTTGAATATGGTTATTAATTATAAATGTCGGTTAAAGAATATTAAAATTATTAATACCCAATATGGAAGAAAAATAGTAGTAGAGACTGCAGAAAATAGAATATTTCTCCGAGAGATATTAACAAAAGAACTAACGAATGAGAAGGTATACTATCTTCAAGCATGCATGGAACAAATTGCAATCGCGTAGGGAGACAGCATACATATTGGTAAAGCTAAAATGATGGCTAAACAGTCTTTTGTTAATTATACAGGTAAGTTTTTATTACTGTTTTGCATTTAAAAATTAATAAATGATATTTATACGATAGACGGATTTATCATCACCATCACCGCTACGTTATATTATTACTATTGTACAGGAATTAAATTTCTTTGTGTACACAAACTGCAATAAAAGAATATTTGTAACGCCTGAAGTTGTTTACCTATACCTATAACGTATAGGAGGTAATAAGTAAAATATGCGTTAACATAAACGAATTTGTTTATTGCATTGAAAACAATCTGATATTAAAGGAGCTGGCCCCTATATGGTCAACATCAATTATTTATTCCAGTGCTTCACACATCGTATTTCGTTGCGCAATTTCGCATCATCCTGATAGTGATGAGGTAATTTATTCCATATTTCAAACAAATTTTCAACGCTTAATTGCAGCAATTCAAATGTTACTATGCGTAGAGTACCCTCAATAATTGATTCAAACTCTATGATTATACGATCTATCTAAAAAATAATAATAATGAGTAAATGACTAAATCTTGCTTACGTACTCACGCTATAATCTCTGCTACTATATGTACTTTCTATCACCATTACAGGTAATAAATGAATGTATGATGGCTTATGGATGCAACTAAGCTTCATTATTATTATTATGACGCCACATTTTGATTTAACTCGTCATAAATAGGACGGTGACATATTTTGGGAATTAGTTAATTGAAATCAATCGAAGGATGTGGATGCTGAACAAGGTGAGACTTTAACGGGTACGAAAATAGTAATCATGTATACCAGATATAGGAAATATATGAGATGTCGATGATAAAGCTAATTATTCATGGATACCTGAAACGTCTAAAGATAATTAATATTGCGGTGTAGACACCTTTTTAAAACCTTTGTTGTACAATGAATATTAAACATGGGAAAATGTACTTTCCCTGATTGTATCACACGGTTAGTAAACTCGTTATATTCGTAAAATTGATCCCTATCGATAAAGAACAGATTTACGGTATTACATCTGAATATTGTTGTTATTTTCGGCGGTAGATTTGGAAACGTATCCGTATGCAGTAAGTTTCATCATCTAGGCAGGCAGTGGATGGTATTCTTGAAAGGATTTCAATGAACTTGTAATGATCAAACTATGATTATATATCGACTCACCCGCATCTTCATTTATGTAACCACATGCACGCACATAAGTTTCAACCATCTCCAAATTGGTTCCGTCATCACTACTAGTAATTAGTGCAGTAGCACTGGGCAGTACTACAAATACTACAAAAGCCTTCATTGTAGCTAATAGAAATTCGAGTTTACAGAGCTATAAATAAGAGAAAGAAACTAAGTAATTCAAACATAACCTTTATTGATAAAATAACTTATTACATTTTACGTACAATGCTAGCAAATGGTTCATACTCAATTAATACACCATGAAAAATAACGCAATATGCCGAAGTATCGGCGACAATGGCCGAAGATGCTTCGAGTTTCGATTTCAAATCAATAACTACGTTATGAATGCTCTCGCTTTGTGGAGTAGTTAATTACAAATATCCGCTGACACTTAATTTGTTCATAAGTAAACATACAACCTTGTGGCAAATTGTAATATTGATTTCGAAAGTTTAAATATTCTTCGTAAGCATCAACATACTTGTTATCGGCGAAAACGAGACCTTGCTGTTCGTGTGGATATACTTGTTTATTAATATTTGCTTTCATATTCGAGATATTTCAGTGATCGATTTTTATCGCACTCTCCTACCTGTTATTACGTTTCTTGGTATGGAAAGTAACCAGTAGCCATTGAGGGGGTTAAAAGCTCTTCACATCCCAAACCATTGACGTTGATGAGGGTAAGGATGGATGTATGTATGTGTAAATCTCGAGCATAAAACGCAACTTGTAGCGGCGAATTTCTATTAATCTTCTGATAGAGAGACCACTTCACAGCATCATTTGGAATTACATGCGGAAATTTCCATGTAACCTTCTTCAAATCAACCTTAACATCCGTTTAGCCGCTGTAGCAGTCCATGTCCGTCATGGAGGAATCAAAACCAGTTCTTGACATATGTTGACTAGAGGTTTCGTATAACCCTCTGCAAATCCCAACACATGCATGAGCGGTATGGAAGCGCAAAGAGCGGCCTTGGTACTGTTTAACAGTTGAAGAGGCTTATTTTGCGGACTCATTCTCCATAATAATAATAATAAGCTTTAATGTCCAATTGATAAAACATCCATTAACAGGACAATAGTAAAACTAAAATTACATTAACATTTAAACGTATCTAGACTTAAATTAACGTAACTAAGTATAATGGTATAAAATAAAACAAGTAAAAGCAATTAAACAATATTCATATTCAAATAAGCTGACAATAAGGAGCAAAGGCTACAGTGGTTGATGTCACATATTTCGCTAACAAGATTAAACTTCCGGCATATAAATAAAATGGGAGATCGGTATAACTTGTAAGTTAGTGGTGTATTGCAAATGAACATGGCTAAAACTTAAAAGTGCTAAAGCGTCAGGAGCATCTATGTTATTGTGTATCAAATTATAAAGAAACTTTAAACTTAACATAATTCTTCTAGATTCAAGAGATTGAAAATTGAAGATAGCAAGTAGTTCGTTATGTTGAAATCCTCTAACAGGTTAGGTTCCACGGAGTTTGCAATATAAACATTTCAAGAACTTTCTTTGAACTGACTAATGCATTTTTTTGTATGGTGTAAGTAGGATTGAAAATTAACGCACAAATACGCTAATTTATACCGAACTAAACTGACATACAGAGAAAGTAAGGCGTCGAAACTAGACAATTTTTTACAATTTCTTAGTATAAATTCCAATGTACGCTTGGCCGAGATAGATATTTTTTTTATATGTTCACCAAACTAAATTTATGGTCAAAAATAACACCCATGTCTCTGTTTGATAGGCATTTATTTAAGTGAATGGAATCGACGGTGTAATTAAAAGATATTGCATTAATTTTTGGACTAAATGAGATTATTTTACATTTAGAAATGTTAAGAGTCAAATGATTTGATTTACGCCATCTAGCTAAGTTATGTAGACAAGTTTGAAGTTGTAAAGTTAGAAATGGAAGAATAAATTTTTAAATCATCAACAAATAGTAAATTTTGAATTAAAGTAGAACCGGTGAAATCAGAGTTCAAACAAGTACCTGCCGCTGCGTCAACACCTGCCACTTTCAAGTTCAAACCTCCCGTTGTACCTTCATTCGTTCAAACCGGTGTAGGACCAGGACCGGCAGAGTTTAGACTCCCTGTTGTACCCGCACTCGTCGAAGCGGACGTTATTGCTGAAACAGATCCTGTTGAAGAGGAGTAAGAGCAGGTTGGACCAACTAATTTAATACGATTACTCGATGATGGAGGGGTTGCTGATGAATTCTTAAAGCAATATGATCCTTTACCTCGCTACTATGCGGAATTAATGATCTGCGGGAACCAGTAGCAAGTCGATAATACATACGGTCTTCGTAATGATGCAAACTTCACTACTATACAGAATTACTGATCTGTGGGAACCAATAACAAGTTGATAATACATACGGTCTTCGTAATGATGTAAACTTCGATAAATGGGTATAGAAGGATCTAATCTAATTATAAAGTATGAGATATAAGAAGGCACTCCCGGGCTGTACGAGCTGCTTATATTGAAAGAGCCGAAGAAGTATACGCTGAGGGACTAGACGGTCTATGTCGATGTTCTATCTGACACTAACACATATAGGACAAGGAACAACCAAGTTGTTTAAATACCAGAAAATGATTAAGCCACGAATCAGCGCGAAACGTTTCGGTCACGGCATCATGAAGAAGTTATCGAGCAGAGCCAAGGAATATGTATACTGGAATACTCGCGAACTTGTTGAACGACTCAGGATATTGCATGAATCGGAAGCAGCAGGTTATACTGGACAAAATTATTAGTATTGAAAAAGAGCTTCGAGAAGAAGGTATAATTGCATAATGATGTCCATCGGTAACTTTGGCAGACATTCGCTATCGCATACAAAACATGCAACTACAAATATCAAATTAATCTAGGATGATAAATACGATATTCTGGGTGAAAAACTTCAATGTCCTTAAACCCATCCTAGAAGATGATGTTGCAACTAGGAGGTACGTACATAAGGCGAATTTAAAATTAATAGAGGACGGTAATTACGATGCGCAAGGTAAAAGAGTCTGAAAGGTCATTGACCAATCCTAGATGCGGA
>JARFJB010001373.1:0-28045 GCA_036346205.1 Vesta saturnalis
AAACAAATTTTAATCCTTTATTTGAACAAAACTGACCGTTCCAAAGTCATTTTGTATGGAGATTAATGATTTTTTGTGAAATGTTACATACAATATTTTCAGATTTGGTTTTCTTATAGATTTGTTTGGTATAGGTACGTGGAAGTATTTCTTTGTTTAAAGGTAGTTTTAAGATTTCACTTCTAAGATAATTTTGTTTACACAAACACATATCGTTATGTTCTGCTACAAAGAACATTTATTAATACTTGTAGGATTTACGGTGAGATATTTTGATTATAATCTTAATGCATATGAAATTTTTATGTTGCAAGTTTCATTATTAATTTGAAAAGAAGTAAACAACTTATATAGTCTTATTAATTGCTGTCGGTTTAACAAATAATTCATACATATATTCAATATTATATCGGAGAGAATGCAGGTGAAATAAGGCTTAAAATTACGGATTTTATGGAGGATTTATAAAAGTTGAAGTAAAATTAAAAAATGTTTACTCAAATGCGGCTCTTATACAGTTTTCGTCCATATTACCTTCCTTCAGTATTGTTGTGATTTGTATGCCTATGTGCGTGGGTGTTTGCAGGGCCCTGTAGTGCCAACCGAAACAGTGAGGCGAGTTGAATAATACCGCCCTTTGATATGCATATGATAAAATAGCAGTATTCATTTGTTTTTTATTAATAAAAGAATATTTATTAATATGATAATATATATTAATATAAGAGAACAAACATGTATGAATAAACACAACAACATATAAAAAACATATGAAATTATAATTTTACTCTTCTTGCTTTTTGATTTGCAAACTCATTTATTAAGTTGCCACAGTTCAAGGCATCTGCTATGTCAGCTTCCAGTGACAGTATCACCAAACCTTTCAATTTTTCAATGCTCAAAGAACTTCTTAGAAAAGTTTTAATAAGCTTTAGCTTTGAAAAGCTTCGCTTAGCACTGGCCACGGTTACAGGCAATGTTAATAATATTCTCAATGCAATAGACAAATTTGGGTAAACTGCATGTAAACCAGTAGAATGGATGTGATTCAAAACATCTAATGGACCCATCTTCATTTCCATAACTTTGGAGAAAGTGTGTATTTCATTTTTAAATTCTTCACCATCGACATCGCAATCGTCGCCTTCAGTTAGAGCCAGTTGTAATGAATTGCAAGCGATTGATAAGTCCAAGTCCGAAATGTTATTTATTTCATATATATCATTTAAAAAATGAAATATATTATTATGAATTTTTAGTTGAGTAAATCGTTCATCCAACGAAGCGGTTGTTATATCCAATATAAAATTGAAAAAGTTAATCTCAAATTTTTTTTCTTCCGAAATCGGAGATTCGTCCTCATGTTCATAATCAAATTGTCGTTTCTTACGTCTGGGGCGGACTCACTTAAACTCGGCTTCAATCTCTAGTTCTTTAGCTAAATCTAATGCAGCTATTTTCACTTGACTCAAACCCGTTTGCCTGTAGGTTTCGACAAAATCTTGAACATATTTTATAACTTTTACACATTCTGTAAGGTCCACATTTGGCGATTGCATTAGCAAAGATAGTTTATTGATTTGGAATAAAATATCATACCATACGACAATGCTGCAAATGAATTTATAGGTTTTTATTTGACTGGCTAATCCTTTAGCTTTATTTTTGGTCTTCCGCAATGAGAAGCAATGCATCATATATCGAACCAATTGCATATCTTAGCGTTTTGAAAGAATCAATTCTGCTTGACCAGCGGGTAGTACTTAACAGCTTTAATGTAATTTTAATACAAATCTCTTTAAGTTCATCCATCAATACGCTCCATCCTTTAGGAGAACTTGAAAAAAACACATACAGTTCTTGTACAACTGAAAGAACCCAATAACTAGAAGTTGAGGCAGCATCATTACGACCAAACAAAGGGAATGGCAGGCAAGGTACAAAACAAGCTCTAGAATTAATTTGAGCGATCCTACTTTGCACTACCTTATGTATACCTTTCATGTTTAGCCATTATCATACCCTTGTCCTCTTATATTGGATAAATCTAAATTTTTCAAAATGAGCGCTGTAAGTGCTTCGCCTTCCCCAGGAAATATTAGTTCATGACATATTTTCCGCTTTCACCAAGGCAACACATCTTGGAATGATAGAGAGTTGTTCGCGATGGCTCAGGTCAGGCGTGTAATCAGCAATCAGTGCATAATATTTGCACTCTTGATTCGTTCTCACAATTTGGGACTGCAGTTTATCACTTAATAATAAAATTAGTTCATTCTGAATTGTGTTGCTCAGATATGTCGTCGTCCATTTTGTTAGTTTTGTAGCCTGTTGTATACGGCGAACGTGTTCCTCCATGATAGGGTCAAATTTCGATATCATTTCGAGAATTTTTAAAAAAATACGGTTCGGGTTTTCGAATAGCCGACTGTCTGTTCCCTAAAAAGCCAGACATTGGCGTGCCAACATTTTTATAATAATAATGATTCCTTTTAGCACATTGCGCCAATGCTCAATCTCCAAATTTAAAAGACGCTATTGTTCCTTGTCGATTGTTTGCCCACCCTTCATCCTTAAATTTAATTCACACCACTTCTGGTGGAATTTCTTATAAATTTTACTTACTTCATGGGTCTTTCGGTGATAAATTTTCTAATCGGAAAAACCAAATTTGGTCCAAGATGTTCGTCTTCAAATTGGAACAACATGCAAGGAAAACAAAGAATTACATTTTAGAGATTGAGTATAAAAGCCAGTTTCGATGTACGTTTTCACCATTATTCAAAATTCTGGTGTAGTGTTTTTATGAAAAGTGACTTAATTTGGCATCTTTTGGAAAGCTAATGCCAGTTACTTGAACTGGCCCTTTCTGCACTAGGGATTGTCTATCTCTGTCGGACAAATGTCTAACGTTCCAATGTGCAGTAACATTTATCTCTGTGAATTTATCATCATCATTAGTTACGAAAGATAGTTCAAGATCCTCAATTATTAATGCAGGACATATTCCTTCCTTAGAAAATCGCGATTCCGAATTATCGACAGATCGTGTAGAAGGTCCTGCTTCGAATACATCGACAGTTTTATTAGTGTCACTAAGTTTTATTAGTTAGTATAAGTTCAACTGGATTATTTTCTGATGCTGATGGTTCCAATATGTGTTTAAGAGGTCCTGTTTCAGAAGCATCAGCAGTACAGCCAGTACTTAAATAATTATTCAGATTGTTCTTCATTTTCTTCTTGTCTTCGTCGGCTTTCAGGCGCTTCATCTTATATTGATGTCTCGATAATTTTGTTCTTTTCCCGTCCATGTTTTCTAATGAAAATAAAATATACCTATAATCTAGGTCTAAGCTGAAAAACACGAAACCGTGGAAAATTTGGCAAAAAACTATTAAAAGATATACAATGATATAGAAATAGAAAGTCTTTTAAAAATGTTCGTGAATACTCAAAGAGATACACTTTTAACTTTTAGTGTAATTTGTTTACATATTTGGAAAATGTAATTAAATGGAAATTACCGAATAATGATTAACTTCACCAGTTACAATAGATTTAACATCTCTATTAAATAGTAAAGAATAAATTTTTGGCCGTAGGCATATGTGTTACAAATCTCCAGATTTGCACGAACATATTTCACTAGTTAAACTTTAATTAAGCTAAAAAATGCTATACCTACGTTACGATTACATTTATAAATAAAAGACACTGAAATGTTGCAATGCAAAAATAAACACATAAACAATCAAGCAATGAAACAACATATAAAGATTCTTGCAAAATATAAACAAAGCACGTGTTTGCTGTCTGAGCATCACACATAGGCGCCAGGCGAGTGCGACTGGGAAAAATGCGCCTAGCACTGAAGATTATTAACGGAATTATATTTGGATATTTAAAAACAACTTACCTTGTAAATGCGATGTACGACGCACAAGTAGATAAAAATAACACCATAAGCACAAATATGAAATGTAAATTGTAAATATAACGTAAAATTAATAAAACTGGCGATATAACTATAACTAATCGAACATTCAACAAAAAGAACCAAGAACACTGTTACTGTAAATTATTCCTCAATTTTCAACTATCTGTATCAGCTGCATTTATAATATATAGGTGGTGTAAGTGGTATAAATTTTAAATAATATAATAAAGAAATTCTGCTAGCTTTCTTCCACTGAACATTAATATAAAAAAATTGCAACGTACCAGTACTAAAAATGATCTCGGACGCCGAAGTTATTTTTTATAATGCTCGGAATAACTAAACCGAGGTTGTTAACAATAAAAATTTTATTGAAATGTAAAAAATAAAAATATACAAATATGTTTATTAACAGTTAATGATAGGGTTAAATAAAATATATCTTAAAACTAGCCTTAACTTACTAAAAAATCATTACATAAATACCCGTTTGTAAAATGTTTGTACACGAATTTTTTAATAACCTCTGGTATCTAAACGATTATGAAAATTTTAACTGAGGTGATGTCATCCTTGCCTCAATGTTGCGTAATATCTTTAAATAATGCTTTACGTTATAAGCCACACCCAACAATGGAATTTTCCTTATAAATTTTATCTTCTTGAAATTGAATAAACCGATATTTATTGCTATCAAATGTATATGAAAACACAGTAAAAAATATTCTAAAGTATTAGGAAATAATTTCTAAAGAACCTATTATATGATCGATATTATCCACCTAATCTAGTGCAAAATCGATCAGTCACAAGGATAATATCGAACACAGTACTGATTCGTTTATTCACACTCATTACATACATAGTTTTTTGCTTCGTCCACGTTTGTACAGCCAGCGTGACTCCAAATACCCTAGAATCTGCAGCGTCACCAAATTTCGATGTTACTACCAAAATCGTGGAAATTGAATACGTTTTTCTTTCTTATCGTCATCTTTCTTGTCCTTTTTGGAATGTAATGGTCCCTTTCTTGTCCCTTCTCTTTTTCGTCCAATATAAGTTTGAATGGAGTAGACGTTAGAATTTGAGATTGCTGTTTTCTCTTGTTCATGGTCCTTGTATTTGGGGTGGGTAACGCACTAACTTCAGTTAGAGATTTGTTTTTTATTTGAATAGTTGGGACCTCGTTATCTGTTACATTATCATCGAGAACTTACTGGAGGTCACATTATTCCGAATCAGATGAGGTGGCATCGCTGAATCGAGATGTGTTACGTTGGCGCCATCTTCTTGCAGCTAATGGAGGTTGTAATTCTTTAGGGTTCGAACTGCATCTAGGTGGAAGTGTGCGATTATCAATTTCACGATTATTATTTGTAAATAAATTACTTGGACCTAGAACTCAAGCATCTTCCCTAATGCCCGGTTCTTCGTTTTCGTCTGTTGCTGAGTTTAGTTTAGTAAATTCTTCTTCCGAAGAGATGTACTTATCCATAGGACAAAATACCAGTGCTTTGGAATCCTTTTCCTCCTTTTTCTACAGTAGCAACTCTATTGAAAGCCATTCCAAATAACTCTGCTACGTAAAACCAGACAATTCTATCGTAGTTTTTGAATTTAATATAATGATCACATGTTTGATGATAATCTGTCCTCAAAGACCTAAAGAACGACACATCTGGAGGCTGTAGCTTATGAGATGTGTGTGGGGGCAGTTCTAAAACCATGATGCCATTCTCGCGACAGAGATTAGATTAGAGTGAGTAATGTGGTTGTCAAAACTAATAGCACTGGATGTGTAATAGAACCTTTCACAAAACGAGTAAAGTGTTTGAGCCACGCGAGGAATAGTTATCTATCCGGATGGATGGGTAACTATTAACATAGGGGGCATAGATTCCACATCACTTACGCAACAAACTACGGTGGTCGTCTAACCTCATTTGCCACTTGTGATGGTACCAATTTGCTTTTGTCGTTTAAGTGAGAGAACAAAAGGTGGTCGATTCACATAGCTCATTCCCGTTTCATCTACGTTAAATACACGATGAGCAGTGAAATTATGTTCTTTCCTCAGTGTCTCTAAGTGTCTGTAAAATAAATCAACTTTTTTACGATTTAAAACAAGTACTCTACTCAGGCTAGTTGCCGTTGGTCTTCTCAGCGACATTCTAGAATTAAGCTTCCTGAATCATATGTTAACTTTCGAGCAGTTTTTTGGATTATACCATAAAATAGTTTAGATAATTGTAATATGTGATTTGCAACTTCGGTGTCTTGATCACGAATGAAAACTGCTTTTCTACCCAGGTTTAGAGTCTTATTGGGAAATCGTCTGCTCAAGCGATCCTGAAGTGTACCATAAGGAATATCAATATATTTTGCTGAACTTCTAATGCTGAATTTCTTTTCTTTGCACTGCCTTGACAGAGGGTTGTATGGATTCTTCTGCCCGAGATGAGCGAGTTGTTTTTCTGACATATCTTTTTGGCATCTAGAATTTTGAAAACAACATTCAATGTTGATTCGGGTAAAATTGACCAGTCATGGGTAATGTCGACCACCTTGGTCGGTATTACCCGTTACACTTTCTATTACTAACCTAGTTCTTTCAAGCAATCTAACCACATAAAAATTTCAGTTAAAATTACTTCAACAACACCAATTACAAAGTCAGTAAAATAACCAGCCGTAAAGAACACTTACCTTAATGAAGAAAACAGTAAAATTGTTAAATTATACCAAAATTTATAACGACCAAAACTAATTTCCACACAAAAGCCGAACTAATGTTTCAGGCACACGAATGGAAGCACATGTCAAATTTTAAGTATGAGCGGTGATTTTTAAATTATTGCTGTGGTTGACATTAGTCTCTGGTAGATATTACATCTCTTTCCCCTATATGTCCTAACATATTCGTAAACTTCCAAAAGATGGCTGTCACCATATTTGACACCTTATTCTAACGATTGTTTACTGCAGTGTTTTTTCGAAGGTTTAGTATAACTTAAGCTTTATAATGGTGAACCAGTGCGTAGTATGTAGAAAAATGGACCATTTAAGTCGTAACCTCACATTCACCAGTAAGTAAACCAATACGTAACACTAATTAGTTGCAAAGGCCCCTAGTAAGCAAAAATTCGAAAATTCATATTTTGTCTGCTCATCAACCTGAAAGCGCAAACAATGTTTCACATTTACCACAACTTTTAATAAAAAACAACACATGACATAAGCATTGTTTTCAATTATGTATCTTTGGTTACATTGACGTTATTAATGATCATAATTCCTCCAGAAGTGTGTATCTAAGTTGCTGTCAGAAAGCAATGTTATGTTGGATCAAAACAATTCCTTATAAAATTATAAGGAATACTGTGTTTATTCTTGATTAATCGTTACTGGTCACCAATTTTGACTTTAGATTAGGATAATGTTATTGCATTAAGAACACAGACAATACAGCCATTGAAGTTATGAAATATTCTTAGTTCGTTTAGTGTTCACACTGGAAATTTTGAACGTAGCAAGTTATGCGTCACCTGTTCCCCCTGAATGGCAATGGAAATGAATTTTGAATATGAAATAGTCGTGTTTGTAATTTTTTTCTCACATCATAAGACTACTTCAAATTATTATTGTTAATTGTTGATTTGTGCAATTTTCAGTAATGTAATTTGCAAAAAATGTTATGCGCTATGATTTTAAGCTCTAAGTAGTACGTCATTATCACATTAAAAATATAAATACAATCAAGGTGTTAGAATTTGAAAGTCTAATAAACTTTTCAGTGCATTTATTTCCAAATTTAAACAGACAGTTTCTAATATTAAGTTAGCATAATTATGTTAATTTGATTTAAATATTATGATCAGCTTTCTGTGAAATATCTATGTATTCAAAACTAACAATATTGTTTACGGGGACGCGCAACTATAGATATGAGTTACACAATTCCGTGTTATTGAAAATTTCTCACAGTATTATTTTATGCATTACATTAATGATTTCAATACTATTTAATGAATTTTTGAGACAAAATTGAGTATTACTTTAGTTTTGTTGAACGAGACAATGTACAAATCATACCTTATTCCTTATTTATGTCTAGCATTTACAACATATTCTCATTCTCTGAGTAAGTGACTGAAATTATGTAAAGTAAATCTAATTAAACAATTTTTAGCCAAATTTGAGGTTTGTAAACAATCTGATCCTAATTTTGACAAATGTTTAAAAGACGCAATACAGAGTGCGTTATTCCTTCTGAAAGAAGGTAAGTATTCTCTACCGTCTATATACTTTGATACAGACGTAATGACTTAATAGGGTTACCTGAATACAACATTCCGTCAATGCAACCAATCAATGTTGAACACTGGACCATTAAAGGGGTTCCTCCTTTAGAATTTGACCAAAAGTTCGACAACATGGGATTGTATAATTATCCATCGTCAGTAATTGAGAATGTAGTGTAAGATAATAATTGATTTACTTAAGCTTAGACTGCCAGTTTGAAATTTCTAGTTCCAAATTCGAGGAAAAAGAATTTACTCTTCAAATAGAAGCTGTTAATCCTTCATTAAACGTCAAAGCAAATTATGATTATTCAAACTTCATAGTTAATGGGGTTGATATCAGTAGCAAAGGGAACGTTAGCTATACTTATTGTAAGTATTTACTTTGTTAACTTTTGTTTTCATCCTCGATCAATTTTAAATTTGTAACATCTAGCAACAACACAATGTTCACTTAACACGCATCTGAATTTGTGGCTAGATTTTTATTTTTATGTTGGTTATATTGAAACACTACACTTAATTTACCTGCATTATAGTATTTTTGTAGTATATACTTTCTTGGTCTTTCTCCTGTACTAATCCACCATGGTTAGCTCTTTTTGTCTCAACAGCATCCTTATCCAGTGTGGAACGTTATTTTAATATTCCTTCATCCGTCTTATTTTACTTTAATGCATTTGATTTCTATGACGATATATAGATATCCTCTTTACATAAAAGTAGTGTTCTATAGTGATTGTAACATAATGGCTCTGCATGATTTGTTCTCACGAATAAATCGCATCCATGAACAGGTCTTTACATGTTCAATTTAATATTTGTCTATTTTCGATAATCGATGTTTGATCAACATTACTCCATGTGATTAATTAACCATCTAGAGAAATTTCAGAGTATAAGTTTTCATAATCCAAGTTCATAATTTTACCGAAGATAGATATGCAGTTGAAACCCAACGGAAAAGTATTAGTAATTCTTATAATCGCTTCATAGCTACACCCTGAGAGAATTTCAAATATAAGATATAATTTCCTGTAAACTTGTCTTGTCATTCCAGTTATATGGATCTCTTTATAACTTTCCAATTTTTCTGTTATTTGCATATAAATTAACTTATAGCTCTTCACTCGATAAACGTCTTCATTTCTTCCGATTCACTTGTCCTCATTACTTTTATCATTTTATGATTTTTATCCAATCCATATGAACTATACGAGGTTGTTAGAAAAGTAATGAGACTGTTTTATTTAGCATAGCTTCTATTTTTTTCAAACGACTCATAGAAGTAGGTCCCTTCGATTGCTATACATTGGCGGAGTCGTCGTTGGCAGTCTTGGTTATAGTCTTTAGAATGTATGTCACATTTTTTGGCTGCTATCCACAGTCAGAAAATGACGTCCTTTAAAGGCATTTTTGGATTTGAGAGAAGTGAAAAGCCACAAAGGTAGGTATAATGATTATAAGGGAGCTGTGAATCACAACGATCGCTTTTAATGTCAAAAATTCCGCGATGAAGTTGGCTGTGTAACATGGGATGTTATTATGGAGCATCCACGATGTCTGGTCTCACAGGAATCTCCCTTTTCCTGAGCCTTTCTTATACATCACTATAAAAACGTGGTTAGCAATTTGTCCTGGAGGCACAAATTCTTTTTAAACGTTATCCCTACTGCAAAATAAGCAAGTCTGTGTCTACTACATCTTCGTTTTGCTCATTTCGGTCAAGGAAATGTCTCAATTTCTCGTTCCTGGCTTTGCCGCATTGTTTCTGGGTCATATTCAATAACTCAGTCACCAGCGGTCTGACGTCAAAAGATCGCTGACAGGTTTGACGGTCTTTTCGGTGTTTGAAGCTGCCTCACAAAGCTTTTTCAACTTATCAAAGGTCACACTCGCAGATTCCTCAAGTTTAACACAAAACTCAATGGTATAGCGTTGTCCCAATTTCTATTCGTCCATTTTGCGTGACATACAACAAAACACAACTTCTCTCACAGTGCTCTCCAAAATCACGTGGCGACTCTACGCAGTTAAAGCTCGGACTGAGCAACATGTACACTCTCTGAGACCTTCTATGCCTACGTAACGTACGGTAATAACATTTTTCTTTCTATAATATTAGTTCTAACACCCCCAATCGCATTCCTAGTATACATTCCTTTTCTAACTTGAAATTGTCTTTTACTCCATCCTTCTTCTGTTTTTGTCAATCTTTTGCATAAAACCCTCTTATACTATCTATGTTGCTTGCTAACTGTTAATTTCTTAGATGGAGCTGTACTGCAAGTAAATATAACTGCTCAAATATCTGACAAAATAGAAATTACATCATTTCGGTTCGACATGGTTGACTTTGAATCTTTCGAAAGTGAATTTACAAGTGATGATGCGGTGAAGGCGCTAGCAACGCAAGAATATATTAACCATAATGCAAATGTTCTTATACGTAAAGAACAAAAATTGTATCACGGATTATATGGTTCTGCGTTAAGAAATGTCACCAATTCAATCTTTTCCTTTTTACATTTAAGGAATTCTTCCCAAAGTAATTTCATTGTTGATAAACAATTCAAAAATTGTTATTTATGTATAGCTTTAACATTTCTAAACCTAATCTAGAAAATTATTGTGCATGCACAAAATTTAACTGAATGTAATAAATTTTATGTGGAAGAACGTTTATGATTTTGTTTGTTTGTTTATGTTTTGTTATTTTAATGTCAACTATAGTATTCGTAACAGTTATCGTTGATTTGTTAACAGTTCCTGGGGTAGCTAAACAATTATTTTTGGAGATGGACCTCTAAACATTAATTAGCACTATTTACGGAATTGTCAGCAACCCTTTAGTAGTACCACTGCATCTAAACACTTAACTTCCTTCCTAAACTTCTTGGACTGAGCAAATATTGTAACTGATTCTTGCTAGCTCTTCCTCAGTGGTTACTTCTGAACTGGTTTGTACGACCTTGCTGGAATACGAAATAGAAACTTGATTAATTAAACAGGTTTATTACTGACCTCTTTTCCTTTTTATTCTTTTTTTTTTAAACAAGTAGTTGATGCCTGATTCTAAAGAAGGTTTAATATAGCCACATGGTTTGGATCCTTAGTCGATGAACAGATTTACACAATTTACGTGGATGTTCGAAAACTAAGTGCCGCTTGAAATAAATATCTTGACACACTTCCTAGTAGTGGTATAGGGTAGGTTCTGGACTAGTTCAAGGTCACTCGCCTAATGATTTGTATATGGAGAATATGGCGAATTTCCATGTTAATCGTAATTATGCGAGTGAGAGAAAGAATGTTTGGAGTGAGAGAGAATGTATAGAGCTCTTGGTGGCAGTTCAAACTTTTGGCGGGAACTTTTTGGAGCTGTTCAAGGTGATCTAAAAATAGATATGTTAAGATCATCGCAATTCTTAGAAATCTAAAAATAGAATTAGTTCAAGGTGGAGACAATAAAGAGTGTACACTCACGCGCACACTCACGCGCACACGAACGCGCACGCGCGCACGCGCACGTACACCCACACCCACGACCACACCCACGCCCACACTCTCACCCACACCCACGCTCGCAACCACACGCTCGCGCCCACACGCTCGCACGCACGCGGGTGTACGCTTCAGTAAATCAGAATTAGCGGAAATGAAGGTAGTAGTAGGACGCATGATAAGGAGAGAAAGAAAGTATCGATGACAGAAAGGAAGAATAGGTTAGAAGATTTACTAAAGACATTAAAAGAAATAAAACTGGATTTGGAACGTAATGAAATGAAAAGAAAAATGAAGTACCTTCAGTTCAGCGAGGCGGGTGATGTGAAGTTAGGTGTTCGAGATTTTAAAAATTAGTTTGAAATAGAATTTTTATCTGGATTGTTTTTACGATTCCTACCATAGTTTCATACTTAAAATTACTTTGGGGTATAATTTACTCTGAATGTTATGGAAAAAAACGTTTGAATTTATTAATACATGATTTAATTCCCTCGAAAAATGCATATTTTGTTTGATTTAAATAAAAAATAAATATTTTATCTGGATTGCTTTATCTATAAAATTTTCTTTTAACTTTTTTACCAGATGTTTCCCTTCTTAAAAAATTCTTTTTTACGGGGGAAATGTTACCGAAAGATTGTTCTTCATACATAGTTAGGTTTATTTAGAGCATGAAAGGCGAAATACAAAGATAAGCTTTATTCATGATGCTGGTCATGGAGTTATTTTAAAATTTATAGTTCAAGCAATTATTGGAATTGACTGAGTCAATTCACATGTTAATTCAGTTATTATTTTCAAAAGAGAATGTGCTAAAGCATTTCATAGAAACTAAGGTAGATTTATTTTTCAAAATTACATTAAATACACACGCAATTTATAGAAGATATCGTACAAATACAATGGATTGTTCTATATTCATACATAATTAGGTTCATTAGAGTATGAAAGGCGAAATACAAAAAATCTTTATTCCTATATCGCTATGAATTCAAAAGCTTTATACCTTTGCACATTGTTGATTTCACGATAGTACACACACAAAGAAAAACGTTTTACATTTTTTAATGAAACTATTCTTTTACTAATTTTTCGTAAACTGATGTAGCTCTATAAACAATTTTAGATTCAACTGAAAGAAATAATGTTGATTTTAGCTATTTTACAAAAAAGTGAAAACGGGGTGGTATGTTTCTTATATTTGGAAATAAACAATGAGCAATTGTTTTATGGGTATAATAGTCAGGTATAAAAAATGAAAGATGCAATTACATTTCACTGTATAGGTAATTATCAATACCTAAAAACTTATAAATACGCTCTAAAAATAGAACTCCTTCATGTACCTTATACGTCAGTATACAAACGTTGAAATTATACAAAAAAATACAATTGGGGGGTAAAAACGCGTACCGAAAGAAAATCTTTATTCAACTCTATGAATGTGTAACCTTTATTTTCCAATTTGTTGATTTTTACGTTAGTACAAGAAACGTTTTACATTTTTTTTAAATGAAACTATTCGTTTAATAATGTATCATAAACTGATGTAGTTTTATAAATAAAGTTTCCTTTACCGAGAATTTAAGTTAACCTTTGTTTTAAGTATATTCATACGTTTACTTTGCTACATGTCTAACCTGCATGTAAACATTTTTGAAAGTGCACTCGACTAAACTCCTGCGTACGGTCGTTTGACCGCAGAGCACTTGGATGCGTGGGGTTTTGGAAGTTACCTACGATGTTGTGGACGTGGTTAGATAGCCACTAAAGGATAGGCGCCACAGGTTTTAATCAGGAAAGGGAGAAAAGGAAAGAAAAAGGAAAAGAGGAGTAGAGTAGGGCAGGCCCTGTAAAACCTGAAACAGGTAGTGCTCCAAAAAAAGGAAACAATTTAAAGAGAGACAAACTTTTACCCGAACAACCAAACAGTAATCGTTTATTTAATTTAATTTAAACTCATATTAATACTTGTCGAATAAATATCGAACGTAAACAAATATGATACTATGCTAGTTTTCCCCCAAAGTATTCATAACAATCTTAACTAACAAAATAATTATAATTCAGCCCTGACGATGGCAAGTGGTGAGCCGTAGCAGATGCCCACAAAGAATAAAAAACTAAATATAATTAGTTCGTTAATCGAACCCTAAATGTAAAAGAAAATTTTCGTTAATTGTGCCGCTCCCGACGGTTGTAAGTACTTACAAATCGCAGCCGAGAGGGCGAAAGTAACCCATAAAGTGCGATCTAAAATAGATCCACAATGAAAATAGTAGTGCTTAATTTTGAAACGGCTTGCCTACGTTTCAGTAAATAGAATTTAAATCCCCAATGATTTTAATTTCGGTTTCTTGAATTTTATTAAAACTCTTAAGAAGTGGTATTAAATAGAAATATCTGGATAGTCTGTTCAGTGCAAGGCATAGAATTGCAGCAAACATTCAATAGTACAGAAATTTTTATTATAGCAAACCCTGCTCTGAACAAAATTATCCGTAATGACAATTAATTAATATTAATGAAAGACAAAGTACAGAAAAGTTACAGAAATTCTAAATTTGAATATAAATATATATACAGTTTCAAACAATGACTGTAATTCATACGACCTCGATATCTGTTCCACCCTGTATATAATGTATTTTAAAAACAGGAGCTTCAACGCGCAACTACCGTGTGAAGGTAGTGAACTAAATAGGTGAACGTCCCAGTGAATAATAGGTGTGGTTTTTCTTCTTTTGTATGCAGAAATTAATTACAAATTGAACAAATCTAACTCTCGATTATTCAACCACTTTAGCCTCCAGCAAAAGAATGTTATAACAGGATTGTAAATTATAAATTTTTGTTACCAATAAGTACATAAGGTTAAACACCGAATGTAACCTAACTCTGTTGTACTGATTTTAGCAATACGCTGTTCATTACATCAATCCTGTGTATATTGAATAATAAAGAATTCTGACCTTTGATGAAGAATTACCAAACTGTAAATGCCCTTCGTGTTTCGAAGGTGGTAGTTACTTTGGAACCAAGACAGCTAATCAGTAGTTAAGAGCCAGCATTCCAGTAGAAATAGGTACGGAGGTGATCGGTAGTGGATTCCAATTTGCTAGTTATGTATATAAATAAAGAATAGCTGTTTATTTCGCCGGTATCAAGGCGCTCTTTTAGATGTTTAGAGCCGATAGCGATGATTTCGTTTCAACAGACCTATGTTATAAATTTAATTAATCTGGCGAAAGTGCCGAGGATATGAAGATTGATAATTTCAATAAGATCCGCTTGTAAAGCGTCAGTAAGGTTTTATACCAAAAACCATTACCTTATATGAAAAATTTTCCAAAGAAACGATGCTTAAACATCTTATAAACGGAAGGAAAAATTTTTCTTGAAGATCTCCCATCGGAAAATGGCGTCTTAAGTAAAAGAAAGATCAGGAACAACGCCCTAACAAAAGCAATATTGCAAACCTGTCAAAACTATTCAAACTAGATAAGAATGTTAAAACCAAATTTTGATAAATAAATTTTACAGATATCCCATTGTTGTCTTTTAAAACAAGATTCCTTTTCAAACTTTATTAAATGACTCTAAATCTTCGAAATGGCGCAACTTCCTAGCAGCACCGAATATACATACTATATTTCAGAGATGTTATCCAATATTAGATGTCATTTATATATTGCAACCTATAATAGATATATCCTAAATATTATAAAACTAGATATAACGGATGTTTAAAGAATATATACTTGCAATATATTTAATATATTATAAAGTGTTAATTATATTGTAAGATATATTCGAGATTATGTATATTACAAAAGATGTAAATCCAATATTTCTTTTTGAGATATTGTGGATATTTTCCGAATATTATTAAAGCAGATGTAACAGATGTTTGAATGATATCTCCGTATAAGATATTTAATATATTATAAAGTTTTATAATTTTGTAAGATATATCCGACATTGTGTGTTTATTACAAAAAGACATACAACCATCATTTCTTTTTAAGATACAGTGGATGTTTGCCAAATATTTGTTAATGTCTTATTGTAATATAATGTTTCAAATCTTCCATAGTGGTTTTATGTACATTTTCCAACAAATATTTGCATACAAGATTTGAAAATGATATGAAAATATTGAAATTGGAATATTGACACAAAAGACGAATCTAAATACAATTAAGAAATCAAATTAACAAGCTTTAACTATGTACTGATTTCCATTTCATTGTTGTTTTTTTTTGTAATTAATATTCTTGAAGATATTGTTAAAACAAGAAATCTCGGCAATTAACCATTACTTAAAAAAACTGTTTATACAAAAGATGTGTATAGTGATTATTTGAAATAACCTATATTTTTAAAAAATTGTGTAAATATTTATAAAGAAATTTAAAAAAAAACTTGAAGTGTCCCTCTATAAAGTGCCCTTTCGGCTATCCGAATTATACCCAAAATTTAATATAATTACTGCATATATAAAACCCTTAAATACCAATGGTTTATCAAAGTCAGCCGACCGTTCTTGAGATATCGTTTTGCATATTATACGGACGGCCTAGGATGAAAACTTTTCTCGCTTAATTATAATCTACTAACTGTAATTCGTCGAGAAAAGTGAAAAATACGGTGTTAAAATTTACTGTGTTAAAATTTTCGGTTTTGAAATCGTCGCATGACATCCGCATATTTTATAAGATGTGGAGTAAGATCTATTTCATTTTTCCGTTAACGGAAAAGATCTCAAATTTTACATAATATACGTATAGATTAATTTCCATTGTTATGTTGAAGAGTATAATTAAAAATTTGGAAGAAAACAAGTAATACACGTTTAATCTTCTACGTTTCCTAATTATGTGATTATATTAACAATGCATTTATTTTATAAATCCGTATTCACAACGTAGTTTTTGACTCTGACAAGGCAAGAATTTTGTAATGAGAAATAATAACGTTGAATTACTATTATTCCAGGAAAAGGAACATTTTACGACCTTTTTAATTCTACCTGCTTGTCGCCTGTCGGTTTCTCGCCCCCCTGTTGTAATGTGTCTTTTGGATCTGTTATTTAGATATAATGATGATTAAAACATCGTTAATATTATAATTTGATTAAATTTTAATAAATATTTTCCGACACAACAACAAACGGTTTACACAATTAAATGTTTTGGTACATATAATACGTCATGTGTGTTAAATGCTTTACATTATTATAACTTGGACTTTATTTCTTTCATCTTTCTCTATTTCTCTGTAGATATTATTTTAGTACAATATTGAAAAATCCTCGGGGGTAATTTAAATGTGTACAAATAACAACTACTTAAAAATTTAAACTCGGTTTAACGATTATTTGTTTCAAAACGGCTATAAGATGTACATGTAAAATTTAAAAATTCAATTTGATAAAGAAGTATATGAAAAGACGGGTTCTAAACCAGCTTAGGGAAACAGATGAAAGGATTACTGCATTGGGTGGAAGTCAACTTTCAAGAATGCGTCGACTCTCTATGGATGTTTGATGTATGCTTAATTGTCTTTTAAGAAACAAAAGCGGTAAAAATCACAATGAAAACTTTGTATACCCTATAACGTTTCTGTATGTATTTTTCTCCCCTTAAATTTAAAGCTTATTGTCAAAGTTTGTCCTTGGTTTACCTGCTTTTTAGAAATATGGCGTCGCAAAAAACTGCACCGTAATCCTAAAATGAGAATTATGGGTATATTTGAAAAGTAATCGTTGTATTAGTCATTTGCTTTTCAACAGTTGCACTGCAAACGTTTTTTTTATATTTTTCGGTCAATTTTTCAAGTGCGGTTAAAAACAATTTTACTAGACAAGGTAAGTGTTGTTTTATACTTTTATAAATCCTTATATTTGTATTTCTAAACATGTCTGCCAAATATAGAAAAGCAAAAAGCCGCTTTATAGAGAAAGTTATTAAACAACATCAAGCATTTCACCCAAATTTAACTTTTAGTAATGATAGTAACAATGCAGTAGATATTCAGATAAGTTCCACTTCAAATTCTGTTGATACCGTAATTACAGAACCTATCCAATCAGTTGTAAATGTTCGCTACAATTGCTTACTTGATCATTCTACGGCTATCATCCCATATAATACAACTTTAAATAATTTACCTGAAACTCCTGTAAATGATAGTACAGAAACAAAATTAAAAAAATTATTAACTAATTTTGCATTTGATACTTAAGCCACCCATAACCAAGTGAATGATCCTTTAAAAGGTCTACAACCTTTTTTCCCAATTGCAATCTTCCTTTAGATAGTAGATCTTGATCTTGATTATGTTGCAGATTCAGCTGTTGTACCTTGTTGGTGGGGAAACGCCGCACAAGTCTATTTATTTACAAATGGGAAAATTTTGACACCATATGTTGCAGTCAACTACTCCGGCGTAGGAAAAAAAAGAAATTACCTTTTTGTAGCCTCACACTGTTTAGTGTCGTTGTAGGTAAGTTTATTATATACATCTAAATTAAATGATATTATTTGTATTAAATTGATGAAAATTTTAATCTATATATATATATATATATATATATATATATATATATATATATATATATATATATATATATATATATATATATATATATACATACATATATACATTAAATAAAACATCCATTATCGAAAAATCGGAAAAATCAAACTTAAAACAGGTTTTTTTGGAATAAAGTTTTAATACAATGCATTTTTCAGAGGCTACCACGACGACACACAACAGCTACTGATGAGGATAAGAAGTCAGTTGCCCTTTATTTAGCCACCTCAAGGATCGATTAATTCGAAAAGAAAAACAATTTAATTTATATATGTATAGTGTGAATTGTGTAGAATTTAAATGCGGACTACGTGCACAAACCTGAACATTTTTATTTGTTGTGAAATTTGAATGTACCTATACCTACATTTGTTGCCATAAAATTTCAGATAAAATTAATTTAATATGCATTAAAACCACAAAATTCAAAATATAAAATGCTATGGACGTCCAGTGTTTTAATTTTTAGAATTTGTGATTTTATTGGATTAACGATTTTATAGTTTACGGTTAGGTACGCATTTACAGTTTTTATTTTCCAGAATTATAGTGTTTCAATAATTCATGTTGTAGGTACATCGAATAACCTGCAAGGTTTTATTATAAACTATTTAGATTTCGATTTTTATAAATTTTAATAAACTTTTGTTTCTAATGAATGACTTATTATTTGTAAGACATAAATTATATTATATATATATATATATATATATATATATATATATATATATATATATATATATATATATATATATACCTATATTTAGCATATATAAGTATGGAAGATACACACGTACTGTATGATTATTCATCGGACATTAGTTGCAAACATATCGTTGATATATATATATATATATATATATATATATATATATATATATATATATATATATATATATATATTAGCAAATGTTTATAAAATATATTCAGAAAATATTTCAAAATATGATTTTTGATGTAGCCTGAAGATATTTGAGAGATATCGCAGATATATTTGTAAGGTATATTTAGGAGATATATGTAAATAATATTTGGAATTGATGGGTTTTAGGTACTATATATATCTTTTGCAAATATATGATGTACATTTGTCAGATAGGTTCAGGATATGTACATGAATAACATCTACATAAGATAGTCTACAAATACTATTGAGATATCTATAAATAAATGCCAATATTGAAAAGCGTGACATTTGTATATTTAGCTAACATTATCAGCAAATGTATGTGGTATATTATGTGCTGCTAGGGTTGTTTAAATACCAAATTTATATCTATAAAGGAATAAAAAGATGTGTAAGTTAAATAAATTAGTTTAACTGTAGAGGTGCGAAAATTAATTTTTGAGGTACGAAATTAAAAACATTCCACCAACGAATACGGAAATATTTATTTAGATGTAACCAATTAGTTCATTCCTTAAATAAAGTAACGGAAATCATCGAAAATCACGTTATTCACGATAAAATGTAACAACTTACTTATTTATTTACACTTGTTTACAAGTAAATCATTTTAATACTAAAAAATTTCCATTCGTTAAAAAGTGTGTAACCAATAACGCATTAATATTTGCATTTCTAGTAATGTATGTCGGCGTGTGTGTGTGTGTGTGTGTGTGTGTGTGTGTGTGTGTGTGTGTGTGTGTGTGTGTGTGTGTGTGTGTGTGTGTGTGTGTGTGTGTGGGTGTGTGTGTGTGTGTGTGTGTGTGTGTATGTGTGTGTGTGTGTGTGTGCTCCGCAGTGTTTTGAGAAAAAAACGCAACGCGCATCAGCCTAATTGAATACTCATTAGCATTACTTTGTTGCAGGTCGAGTACTTGATCTATAAAATATGCTAAAGCAGTGTCTTTCATGTATTTATGTTTTTAGGTATCAATGAAAAGGTACCATTCAATTTGAAAATTATTCCTTATGCATATGACGTGCGTAATTAGTTTTTAAAAATGTTTATATTTTAAATATTAATAAAAAGGTGCCGTTTAATTGAAAAACGGTATCTGTGATTTTTTAAATAGAAGTAGTAGTAGTTGTAACTTGTACAAAATGTTCACGACTGCTTTTAATATAAAGGTGCTTCACTCAAAGTGCTGTACAAAATGCATTCCTTTTACCCGAGAACTTAAGTTAACCTTGTTTGAAATATAATCACACGTTTTCCTTTATTTATTTACACTTATTGAATATTTTCCACGCGCTTTCAGTTGATAATTTTTTTATATACGTTTGCTGTAGCAACCTCTTGATATCCTCCATTTTTTTTTGGTAACGTTAACAGATTTTTCAGGTATATAGTGTTAAAGTATGAATTTTCATTCATTATCTAGTAATAGTAGTCATGGTGGCTTCAACTAATAAAAAATCCAAGCTATCATTCAAGAAGAAATGTTATATATTACATGATACCTTGGTGCCATGTTCAATCCGGCCGTAGCAGCTGAAAGTATTCAATTATCTCTATCAGAGATAACGATATTGAGGATGACATGTTGAAAAGTAAGTATACGTTACTTAATTTAGTTCTCATTTACTAATTATTCCATCACTATTTTATCAGTATTACACTTGCAACGACTATCATAGCAACTCCAGTACAATATGGAGGGAAAAATTTGACGCTAATCGCTGAGAAGGAATCTGAAACACATCTTTCCAGTACCTTGAAACAGTGTAAAATTAAAATTGTTAAGTGGCTGCGTCAAATTTTAAACGTGTATATACAAAGTGGAGTGCCAAGTACCTCGTGTGGAGCGCCTAAGTGTCTCATTATCAGCAATTACAAATAGCTTAAAGACAATAATAATAATAATAATAATAATAATAATAATAATAATAATAATATAATAATAATAATAATAATAATAATAATAATAATAATAATTTGAATTTATTTATTTATTTGAATTTATTTATTTCATAAATATATACATCGTTGTAGGTCAAACAAAGTCAGAAGACTTGTGTGTCTGTACCTTACTTAATCAGTTACATTGTCATTACATGAAGTATTTAATTTAAAGAAAATTTTGTAGACGCTCGAAGCACGTACAATCAATGAGATAATTTACTGTGAATTACTATGTTGCTACGATTCCGAAACAAAAAGAGAAAAATATGTCGGATTCTAAATAAAATAAATTATATGCTATACAATATACACAATAATCGGAAAAAAAAATTATATTTACGTTTCAGATTATTAGTAATGCATTTATAAGCACAAAAAAAAGGAGAAAAAACAATCAAGCGTAATGTATTGTTAATTTGTACTGCTTATTAACCATTTTTAACTTCCTGTTTGTAATTTTTAAGAGTCTTATCCTCTATGCTTTGTGGAGGCATATTGAACAAATGTGGAACTACGAATTTTATGTTTTTGTCCATATCGATTGAAATAATGTGGTTCAATGTAATTTTTTACGTGTACTGTAGGTATGCTCTTCCGTTTTCTTGTATTCGTAATTTCTGTAGTAATTTACTAAAACCAAAACTTATAGTGTCCATTTGGTGTAATATTAATTTCATCTATAATAATACAATCCTTGAATATTAATAAGATGCATGTAATATCTTATATATATACTGATAACTAATAACTGACTAGAGATTTACACCACTATCATGGTATTAACGTCTAATATCCTGCTTAGTATATAAAGCAATAATAATAATAATAATAATAATAATAATAATAATGGGACGACCTTGCAAATGATCGTAAGTGATGCAAGGCCAACACCGAAATATGAGCTCGTGGCGTTAAACCGTCACTGTTAGCTCTACGAATACGGTGTCGCGGACCAGTTCACGTGTAACTAACGAGGACAGGGACGGCAACCCTGCGTCCTTAGCTGGAAGTTCGCTTTTCTTACAGTCTTGAGTGGCTTCCTTACTTTAACTCTTTTCTGTCAGCACCCTCGCTCTAACTCTTGTTCTCTTCAGGCTCACGGCGAAAGCTGAGAGACCTCTTCCTTCTTCTTTCTACGCTTCCCAGGACATGCGCCGTAAAAGCGTATACGGTGTGAAGCCCGGGATGTCCTTGCTGGGGACGGCTGAGCGCTAGCCGTGTCCAAATACCGCAACCGCGAACTGTACTTCAGAGACTCTAGCAGGGCGTGGCTGAACGTTGTACAGCTAGCGGTCGGTGGTCTTGGCTTTACCGCCCGGACTACGAGAAGGTAACCTCTATAAAAATCCCCTAATCCCAAGGTCGTTTGGCAGTTTAGGTGCTGAAAGGATTGCGCGAGGAAGCCTGAGCGTGGCCAGGAGGAAGCCTGGTTCCTAGCGTTGAAACGCCTGTGGGAATAGGCGCATAGTATAAATGCCCTGCTGTAGTATGCCTGCTCTGCTCCAGTTGACATTCCTTCAGTGCGTTCTCGTGGGAAAATATGAACATTCAAAATCATAACACGCAGAGTGCCAACTCTTTAAATATGGAGGTGTCCATGGGCCCACCTAAAGTCTAGAACCCAAAGACGGTGAATTTAGTGGCGAATCCCGTCGGATTTGTGCCACAGACCATTGCTCGACTTCTGACAAGAAAATGGTTTACGGTTTTCGGTGCTTCCTCCAAAAGCTCCCAAAAAGGGTAAGCAGGAGAAGAGACCCCATGATCCGGTTCTTGCTCCTGAAAAGGTAGAACGAAATCAGTCCTTTTATAATTTCGAAGGCGTTATATGGAATAATAGGTGAAGTAAATAATATAAAAAGTTAAAAGGTACCCTGTTAGTAGAAACAAGGACAAGGGCCCAATCTAAACGATTATTGGAGACTAAGAGAATGGCAGACATGGATATAGAGGTAACACCTCATCCCACACTAAACCGACATAAAGGTGGTATACTGCCCCGATCTATTAAATTGTTCATTGGATGAGATAAAGACGAACTTTCTCATGAACATGTCACAGAGGTGAGAAGAATTAGGGTAAGAGGAGGGCACATGGGTAGATACACTAACCATGTCCTTACCTTTGAACGAGAGACACTCCCGAAAGCAATAAAAGTCGCAATGTATTCTTTAATGGTGCGACCATATATACCACCACCATTAAGATGCTATAATTGCCATAGGTTTGGTCATGCAGCACCTAATTGCAGCAGTCAAAAAGTATGTGTCTGTGGAAAGGCTCCTCACGAAGGTTCACCTTGTGAGGAACCAAAAGTTGCCTTAATTGTAAAGGAATACATGCAGCAATCTGGAAAGGTGCCCCACCTACAAAAGAGAATGTAAAATACAAGAAATAATGGTTGTAAACAAAATATCATACTTTCAGGCAAAACAAATGGTAGGGTCCGCTGTTACAAAAGAAACTACCTTTGCGCAGGTAGCAGCGTCTACCAATAGCAATATTCCCCTGCAAAATGTAATCCCAGAAATTAAAAAAATTATTAAGGAGGAACTAAGTTTACTTACCTCAACCTCACCCGAAGCTATTGTTCGTAATACATTAGAGAGAAACAATCTTATTTTGGACATTAAAAATATCATTATAGAGGAACTTAACATAAGCAGAAAACCTCTCCAAAATCCATCATCCTCCAATGAACGAGAACCTATGGAGGATGAAACACGAGGAGAAAAAAGAAAAATTGCCGCGAACAGATCGATATCTACCGGGTCAAGTATCAGTTCGGTAGATGAAACCGTGGTAGAGAAAGCAAAATCTCAAAAAAAGAGGCCGGGGTGGCAAAAGGGCAGACCAAGAGGTCCCCGAAAACAATAATTGTGATTTCAAACTGTGATATTTTGCCTGTGATATTTTATTATTTTAAAGAACGTGATAACAAACTGTGATACTTTTAGCTAAATGTTTTATGTCGTTTGTCTTATTTAGTTTACCAGTCAATAGTCCGTTGTATCTTTCTCTTAATGTTATTTATTAATAACTGTAGTTATTCTACTGATACCTAAAATGGATTTATTACACAATAATGAATATATCCTGCAATGGAATTGCAACGGATTACGAACGCATTATTGCGAACTAAAAATGCTAATTGCAGTTTATAACCCCCTCGTAATTTGCCTTCAAGAAACACACCTAAAAACAGCAATAAATTCTTTATAAGAGGTATAAATGTATTAATAAAAACGATACAAGTCACCAAAGGGCTAGTGGCGGTATTGCAATATACGTTAGAAACGGGTACCATCAGTAATGTCACTGTTAACTCCAAACTTCAACTAATTGCAACTCAAATACAATCCCCAATGACTGTTACAATCGGCAATATCTACCTCCCAGTATTCGACTGGAGCTTACCTGATCTACTAAAGGTAATAGACCAACTTCCAAAACCATACTTACTGTTAGAGGATTTCAATGCCCATTCTACCATATGGGATCAACTCATACAGACCAACGAGGAAAATTATTGAAGAGCTTTTCGAAAGAAGAGACATCGTTATACTAAACACCGGGGAACCTACCCACCTAAATGCAAAATCCAACAACTTTACGGCAATAGATTTGACCTTGGCTCACCCTCGTATCGCTTTGAACTTGACATGGAATGCCCATCATGACTTCTACAACAGCGATCACTGTCCAATCCTCATATCTACGGATTTAAAAAACGAAATTACAGCATCCCAAGGAGATGGTTAACAAATAAAGCCAACTGGGAAATATACAGGCAAGAACTAAACCTAGATCAAAAAGTATCAGATAGCATAGATGAAGAAGTACAAGAGTTCACAGCTAAAATCCTTTACGCCGCCAAGAAGAGTATTCCACGTAGCTCTGGAAAAGTCAGAAATACTTGTGTTCCATGGTGGAATGAAGAAGTTAATGATGCAATCAAAACCAAGCGTAAATTGTTCAATGCCTTCAAAAGATCTCCAACACAAGATAACTTGATCAATTATAAAAAAGCTAGAGCGATCATGCGGAAAACTATCTTAAATAGTAAAAGAACATCTTGGCAAAAATATATTTCGTCCATAGATGCTAAAACACACCCATCAGAGGTTTGGACTAAAGCCAAACAAATTATTAGAAAACCTCCTTCAGCTATATCCGAAATGTTGATCGTAAATGATCAACACATCTACAGCCCTGAAGAACAAGCAGAAGCGTTCGCTAGCTTCTTTGAAAATATTAGCAGCTCGCGCTGCTATAGCGAAACGTTCTTAAAACCAAGAATTTATCCGAGAAAGAGCTGAACTTTGACAGCAATGTAGTACTGGACTACAATAAACCATTCTCTATGGAAGAGCTGGAAACAGCTGTAAAACACAAAAGGATAAATCACCGGGACCCGATGATATCACTAACTCCATGCTGCAAAACCTCCTCAAACAGAAAAGAAAAGTTACTGAAAATATTTAACAAAATTTACACCAAAGCAACATTCCTCAAGACTGGCTTAATACAATCATTATCCCCTACTAAAACCCAACAAAAACATGACTAACCCCAGTAACTATAGACCTATCTCCCTTTGTAGCAACATCAGTAAACTGTTTGAGACTATGGTGAATACTAGGCTAATGACACTCCTAGAAGCAAACCAACTAATCTCCCCTCATCAAACTGCCTTTAGGAAACAACACTCCACAATTGATTACCTGGTATATATAGAAAACTATATCATTGAGGGGTTCAGAAAGCTTGAGCATAACGTAGCAGTCTCATTCGATTTAGAGAAGGCCTATGACACAATATGGCGATTCAATATAATAGAACAAATGTACGACTGGGGTATACGGGGAAATTTACCTAAACTAATCACTAGCTTTCTGAATAACAGGAAATTTAAGGTGAGAATAGGCAGCGTTTTGTCGGAAACACACTCACTGGAAAACGGTATTCCCCAGGGATCAGTACTAAGTGTATCTCTGTTCCTGATAGGTATCAATCAGATACTTAATCAATATTGAAGAGCCTATCAAGAAATGTTTATATGCAGACGACCTACTAATACTCTTCCAAGGGAGAACAACGGAGAGCGTTGATACAAAACTGCAGAGACCTATAAATAAAATCACGGAATTTGGAAGTAAAGAGGTTTCACTTTCTCTAAAGATAAAACTCAGGCAATACACTTCTGCCGATTAAGATCAGAACACGACCATCCCAAGCTTCATATCAATGGGACACCTATACCTATTGTCCACACATGAATATATTAGGAGTAACTTTCGATGCGAAGTTATATTTTAAAGAACATCTTAAATCAATAGTAGAATCTTGTAAGAAACGACTAAATGTTGCGATGCATGCCAAACAAGAACTGGGGTTCATCAAGAAGAGCGCTGCTTATGATGTACAAAGCATTTGTGCTACCTCTTATCGATTATGGCTGCATAATTTATTCGTCAGCACGGCCTTCAACGCTTAGATTATTGAATAGTGTACATGCATACGGCATAAGGCTTGCAACAGGTGCATTTCGCACTAGTCCACATACATCTATTTTGCAGATGCCTCAATACCACCGCTACATGTTAGATACCACCAGCTGTTACTCAACTACTATTTTAAAGTACACGGTTTACAAAATCATCTCAATCACGAAATCATAAATAGCGACATCTACGAAAATACAAAGAAAGACCAACAATAGTCAGACCCACCCTAGTTAGAGCAATAGACATCATAAATAATTTATATGACATAGAAGAATTGTTTACAGAGGAATTACTACCGGAAGCACAAACTAAAATAGAAATAACAAAACAAAAACAAAAATCAAGAATTACGTACTAAGCAAGTGGGAACAAGAGTGGAATAACACGAACACGCAGTTATCCAAAATCAAAACAACATAAAGCCGTGGAAAACAGAATGCAATCTCGAGAAACCACTTGAAGTGGCACTAACACGAGCCCGCATTGGACACAGTGATCTCACCCATGCACACTTGTTAAATAGAAGAGAGCGTAACATATGCAACATCTGCAAAGCAACCGTAAGCATGGAGCACATATTGGTAGAATGCACAATCTACAGACCGATTCGTGAAAAATTAGGAGTAAGTAGCACATTTGAAGAAATATTCATAGACGACAAAGAACATATCATGTTGTTGACACAATTTCTGAAAGAATCAAGACTAATAAGATATTTATAATAGCTATTAATTATCCATCAAAAGGGAAGTATTGGCAGATGACCATGGCAGTCTTGCCAAAAAAAAAAAAATAATAATAACGTTTATTGTTCAAACAGGTCAAAACCCAAACAGACCAAATATAAGTTAATAACATAATTCAGATGTAAGAAAAACAAGATTATTCTGCCACCCAATAAATCTATTCTACTGTAATCTACGATAGTAACTTAATTAGGTTAAATATGCTTAACAAACAAATCGACAGAAACAAAACATTCCAAGCTTACCAGACAACTGAATAAGTAAAGTTAACAATATGATTAGTTAAATTGCGTCAAGCAGGTGTTTTAGAGGGCAGTTAAAAATGTCTACTCACTAGCTAGGCAGTTATAAGTATAGCTAATTTTGTGCACAGAGTGTTCTTTAAAACATTAGTTCTGCATTTAGGTACATAAAATGTTGCCTAGTTGCAGTATGGGGAACAACAAACAATAATTGATTATGCAATATTGTGCAATCTATATAATGATATAGAAGTTTGTACAAGAATGCCATAATAATACGTTTCCTTCTTATATAAGTAAGTAAGTGATTTAAGTAAAATGTTTTGGGATCTTCCAGGGTAAAAACCTTCTTAAAA